>JAMPIV010022446.1:35000-306774 GCA_024509875.1 Oreohelix idahoensis | reverse complement strand
CAATTCGCGGGCCCATCCCTGGGGGACTAATTGGGTCACAAAACGTGACGGTCCCACATTTGATCCCAGGTGAAAGGCTAATGACGACGTTTGCACAAGGTGGGAGTAATCCGTTACAATTCTACAGAATAATAAACTTGCATATTGGAGGTGCAGATAAACCACGAAATGTCCAGACAAGACGGCCGAATAGCGCCGAGTCATAGTCTGATAACGACGGTTGAATTACGTGGGATAGGCAAGTCAGATAATCCCCCAATCTTAGAGGACATGTTGAAGTGTGAGAGACGTAACTTGACCAAGTAATAATCGGATGTTTACAGCCCAAGTTTAGAAAAGTAACGTTTGAAATTTTGTACTAGATGAGTCATGCAAAATATTTCATCATAAAGTGCCACAAATTTAAACGTTCAAATAAGATTGGCTGATACTTTGACGCGCGAATAACAATTGCATCGATTGGGCGTTTGTCCCAACAGCCAAACAAAGCGGGGGCAGAAAACTTGCAATATAACCTGAAATTGTTTGCAAGTCTAGTACACTGTGAAAATTCACTCTTGCATCAGACTGCCAAAGTTAGAATCACATTTCATATATATCAGACCAGACTTTGTGGAACATCTTGAAGGAATTAAAGAGCCTAGGAAAACCATTTTAATAAGGAAAACCGGGAACTGAGGAAACTGAAACACGGAGTCAAAGTGGGAGTTTATTATTAAAGTAACGACCCCCAAGAACACGTGAAAAAAGGCATCTACCAGTGCTTTAAACCTACTTCTCTGAGCAAACAGTATATGAGCCAAGATTGGCGTAAGGTGTACATTTTACATTCTATAATTTTCATTACTAACATGTGAACTAATATGTATATATTCCTTCCGTCCTTAGCCAAAGACCGACCAAGCAGTCAGAGGCCATCACGCCTTGTGGCGTCTTAAGGGCAACAGCAGATTGATTTTCTCTGTTGTAGTTTCCCATCACGCCTAGCGGCGTCTTTAGGGCAACAACAAATAGATCCATCTGCCGTTGTTTCCGTAATCGGTGTGACAAGCCAACGGGTGATCAGCCCATTGGGCAATATGTATATATTGCCATGTGAATATTAATATGTGAAAATTGCTAGTGGATGTCTAAGTCAGTTAAGGCTGGCAACCTCAGCATATAGAATGATGATTTCTTGGACCACCACTGCAAGGCTGGTGACTGCTTCATTGCTAGTTTCTTAAAGAGAACTAAAAGCATAGGCAGTCCCAAGTTCCATATGGAGCAGGGAGGGAAAGATGAAATAAATGATGTACATTCTAATTATAATATTTACAATTACAAACCAGTGTAAACGTCTATGTAAACATATTCACTTTAAAATTAATGAAAGTTTTCAAGCTTTTCAACCAGTGTAGATGTAGATGAAAACATATTAAATCTATATTGTGAACCTTTTTCAACCAGTGTAGATGTAAATGTAAACATGGTCTATCTATACTATTAACTTTTTCATTTTCTTAATGTAAATTAAATCTAAAGCTATTCAATTTAAATTTGTTTAAAAAGTTTTCTCTCGAGGGATTAAGCTTAATTCTCATCGAGGGTATAGTCTAAGGTAGATGGGATGGTGGAATAGGAAGAAGGTGACGCATAACTATGTGTTGGGAAACGCAATACTTAGGAGAACGTTTTGTTTCTATTCTTTTACCATACTAGTTGGTTGAACCAGCTGAGGGTACTAATCTTTGGAACAAAGTGAGGGTAGAAGTGGCCTGACATCGAACTAGACATCATCATCAGAGGGTCTCAGAGATGCGGGACCAGCTTTGCAGTTACTCCCTGATCTTACTTGGAACGTGCTGCGCCTTTAATCTTGACCAGATATGCGAGAACTCCAGTGACCCATCTGCACAAAACCCAAAAACCCAGCGGGAGCAGAAACTACCATTTGCAGCTAAGTCAAACCTAAAAACTGCCAAGTGACTTCTTACATAAAACACCGTACCATCACACAATTATGAGTATTTTCTGTTAAAGATTTTTCAATATTTTTTAAAACTGTTAAAACTTAGTTGATTATTAAATCTGTTATTTGCAAATATACAAATTTAACGTCGATTAAATCATTTTGAATGTACTGCATGTTTGTCTCAGTCAATTTACTAAAAACACTCTAAACAGAACTATACCATAATAAGAATTCCACTGAGTAAATCAGGGTGGGGGCTTGAACGAGCTGAAATTAATAATTGCTTCATTCTTCATAAACGGTGGCGGATCAGATATAAGTTAACAATTGCCCTGCCCATGCCGCATTGTTCTTGACTTCTGAAATATCTTATGAAACTCCCTTGAGATAGAATCATCATTATCCTTCTATCTACAACTCTGCCAAGAGTAATCTTGTGCGAAGGTAGATAGCTTTGACGACCCATATTAGATACTCTTGAGTTTTGGTCACTGTTGGACCACTACTGCATAGCAGGGGAGGCAATTCCGTGACAACCAGTGATCCTTAAAAAGCGAAAGAGGCATGCATATTCATTACCCATTCACGCAATACTGTTCTGCCAAATATGTCCCCTTGGTTAACAAAGAAAAATTACAGACAGTGTGTGGTTTTATTCTGTACTGATGATGGAAGGTTTCTGCAAACATCTGTCCATCACAAGTACTCTTAAGCTCCCCGCGGAACACATCCCCCAAACAAATTCAAGCCAAGCCTTAGTGTACTTCCTTCGGATGACATATACGTCTCGATTTTCGTTAACTGTACGTGTCTACAGGAAGGGGTAGCTGGTACCATGCACAATCCTCCTAAGTCGCCTTATAAGTCGTGAATGGTAGAAAAATACACTGCTTTTTGATAAACTTTCCTTTTAAGACTTGCTCCATTTTAGTCATTTTCATACATCACACATTTAATGTTTCGGCATTTAGTCTGATATATACAGCAAGCGTGACATATATCGCATTATAGCTCTGGGGAAAGAACTTTCCAGTCACCAAGAGTAATTCACAGATCGAGCGTGTCCGTTACATGAGGTAGTTTCCATGTTTAAGCCCTGCTTTTGTCCTGACCTTACATTCTTCACTGTGTTTTTGTCCCTCTTTATCTATTTTGTAATCTATTTACTTAAGCGGCAGTGAACTTTTTTCTCACGGGTATTAAGACACGGCAAGTGTTGCCAAAAGTATTCGTAATTCACTCCACGAACTCGACGTTTTAAAAAAAGACAACCGAAAGGAATGTTCGTTCAAACATGTCTTATAAAGCAGATATAAATTTAATAAGGATAGTTCGTTTCATTCAAACTACGGACGTCAATAGCATTTTATGTAAGCATTTAGTGACAATTTTTATGTTTTGTTTACTAAGAAGTTAAAAGGGTAGCGTTTTCTAAGCACCATTTATTCTGCCGTTAGCACAATTAGAACAGCTATATCTGACGCTGTGGCACCTTTGACGAGTGCTGCGGTTTTAATCATGTCGTCATTATATATGTTTATTTGTACTGGCTATATCTGGCCTCCATTTTGGCTTCCATTTCTAAAATTTAACCTTTCTTTCATCTGCCTGTGTGATATGTGGTTTAGTTTTAAAACACAAACAAATAAATTCACTATCATATTCCTCGGGCCTACATGAAAGTCCTATTTACAATTCAAATAAGTGTCTTTTCCCTTGCAGACAAAAAGAGCATGCACAGAAGAGACCCCGATACCACCCAGTACCGGCGCTTGGGCGGTGCGTGCGGTACGGCCACACCGGGGGCCATCTTGGGGGAGGGAGGAGGATGGGAGAGGTGCGTCAATATGTATTGATAACTTTTTTAACATTTTAAAAGAACAGTTGAAATTGAATTCTTTCAGAGTTTAAACTGCGAACTACTTTTAAATTTTTATTGATTTCTTATATATATATATATATATATATATATATATATATATATATATATATATATATATATATATATATATATATATATATATATATATATATATATATATATATATATATATACGTTTTTCGGTTACTCCATGTTTAATTATCCTCCACCCCCTCTATTATTTTTAAACAGCCCACTAAGCGCCTATTTGTGATTCAACATGAATTTTAAAAATATTGCATAATATAAAATTTTTAAAAACATAAACCCCAGAAGGAAGGCGAAAATCCGATGACATTATTTGTTCGGCATTTGATACCAGTTCTAAGTTGTTTAGAAGGGGTGTTCGCTGAACACCAAGGGAGCTCGGGCAGTGTTGTCGTAGCTGACAGTCCTTTTTATGGCATATCCTTTTTAGGGCTTTATTCTGCTAGCAGAAAGGTAATGTTAGTCCTTTTCATGACTTATTAATTATCTTGAATGGCAAATTCCGCTGTGATATAACCAAATGACAAGCATAGGCTGAAAGAAACGTGCCTCGCCACAAGAAGGCAACACCTGCAAGGAAAAGAAGGAAGGCGACCGAGGGGCAGATCAAAAACAACTTGGCGTAGAACGCTGAAGGTCGAGATGAAAAGCACGAACCAGAGTTAAGCCACCGCAAGAAGAATGGCCACTGACAGAGCAAAGTGGAGATAGTTTGTTGTTGGTCTACAAGGCGCCTCTAAGCGTGATGGCCACTGACTGCTTTGTCAGTCAGCGATTAAGGATCAAAGAAGATTACGCGGCGAGAAAACTAAATTGTTCATTGATATCACTTTATCTATCTACTATAGGGTGGTCAGACGTCCGGATTTGACCGGATGTGTCCGGTCTTTTGCGACAAAACTGAGCGTCCGGCCGGATTTTTTTTAAAAATGTTGAAATATCCGGCTTTTATGTGATTGGCTAAATTACTTTTTCTGAGTACAGATATTCTGTCAGAATTAAGAATTTTTATCTTCGCAAAATCGACTGATCGCGCAAATTGCCAACAACACTACCGTACCGTAAGTTGTCATGTTTGTCGTGGAATATTCTAATCCACATATATAAATTATCAAGTAAATATAAAGCCTAATAAATACATATAATAAATAAAGGAAGAAGAATGGTAAAGAACAGTGCTGTCACAATGACTGTACTCGAAATCCCCTTGTTTTCTACTGCGTATGCAAATTGTAACGTTTCACGTTGATATTAAAGGCCTTCTGCAACATACACGCGTTTCCCAAACACACAATAAAATGTGCTGCCTTTCTAAGAAAAACCTTGAAATATGCAAGTTGACCTAAATTTTAAATTCCATTCATGTCTTTTTCTACACTATGTTACCAAAAACAAAAGACAGATGGACTAAAGGATAGCGAGAAGGGAGAGGCAGAAAGCCGAACGCATGCAAAATTAAACACGTGTCTCGCTATTAATGCCACCCCAACAAGCGTCGCGCGATACACAATTACTACTATCACGCGTGTAAGGCCACATGCACTAACTTTTTTTCAGACGGACAGTGATAAAAACACCACCCTTCCCAGAGTTAGGTTTTAAAAAACCTGGAAAACGCGTATTAGGAAAGATAACATTAGATGGGTTTACGTTTGAAAACATTACAGTACCCAGACAGCACATCTTCGAAACAGGAGGTAGAAGAAATTGCATATTTTGAACGCAGCCACTTAGCTCTTTTAAATTTGTATATTTGGGTTCCTTAGGGCTTGCTGACAAAGAATATGTAAAACGTTACGCAAATAGTCTAGGAATTAACAAGTTATAACCAAAATAAAATAGTGGGGATGCCTGACAGCATAAAATCATTTCTGCTCATAAAATTTTTTTATAACGTGTTTGAAAAAACCTTACGTTACAGAAATAGCCTACCATGTAAACTCCAAATTGATTGGAGCGCAACAAATGAAAGACTAACCACGATTGGTCGGGCTATAAATACTATCTTTCGTTGTTAGGGGAGACGTGAAAAGGTAACATTTTTTCAAACACTTGTCGAAACGTGGCTCCATTGGCTAGACTCGCTGATATACTCACTTAGGAGCGTTAGTTCGAAACCACTAGTTTAAATAAGCTTGATAAAGCAACAGTGCGTTGAAGCCAGCTCATATTTTTGCTAAATAAAAGCCTGGAACATAAGCAGATGGGAATTTGTGCCAGTATTTGTGCCAGAATTCATTGCTAATCAACGTATCTGTGTTTATTCCATGAATTGTGGTAAGCTTGAAACATTCAGTATCTTTTAATGAAAATTGAATGTGAATTGTTAATTTATGCCTGTATATATATGTGTAGTTCAGTGGCAAACAGGAGATAAAGCCTATAATGCTCCAGCCTGAACAGAGGGTGTCGGAGGGAAGTAAAACGGCATGGAATGGCCAAATAGTACACTGACACCTGGATGATTGACTAGAAAGAAATAATGCTGGAATTGCAGAGGCGTAGTAACCATTAAGGAGGTAAATACTGGTATAAAGTATTTCAGATGAAGCTGACAGTTGGCCTAACGCTCTGAACTCAATGTTTGTGATGTGTTGTGATCAGTGTAAAAGAGAGTATAGTTAGTTATGAAGTAGAAGGTACATCCTTCTTGATTTCAGGGACCGTGGTCTTGATGGTACTGAGCAGCACCTGGTCAGAGCTTTGCTGAATCCAGAGTCGGACAGCATACTCCTTGGTCCATTTAGCTATCAGTGAGGTGTCTCCAGAGCCCAGAGGAGAATTCGAGCAGAGGAGTCCTTTCCTGCCGCCATCACGCAAGATAAGCTGATTTGGCCAGCTGAGCTCAACATTATGTCCCCTCATCTTGAAATGACTTTGTAAAAATAACATTCAGAGGGGAATTTAATTGTCTTAATATCAGGAACTGAGAACATCTCCAATACTAGTCCCTAAAGACAAACTATTGAAGTCATGATGACAAATACCAACAGAGCTTGAACAAAACAAAACCAGTATTACCTCATATTACTACTACACAACTGACACACATAGGATATTTTTAATAATATATGTCACTACAATATTCATATTGATAAATTCTGTACATATACTTGTAATTAAAATTGATTGTGATTCCTGGTTCCTTTGTATTTGAATCAGGACACATATACATTTATGACAACAATGAATACATATTGTTATTTGAAAAGTTATCAGTGACTCCTTAAGATATTCTCATAGAGTGTTATATGTATGTGAGTGTCAAAGTGTTGTCAAGAGTAGTGGATTAAATTAAATTGTTTATCTGTCTGTTGTTGTGACTTACACTTCATCATACACATACCCTAGACACATAACGTAGTCATCACACTATTCCAGAATAATTCTGACTGAGATATATAGATATGTGGTAGCAAGTAAGGTTATCTATAATACACTACTCTTAATAGATATAGATACCTTCACAGCTGATCTCAGTCAGTACACTAAGTCCCCTATAAATATTTATAACATCCCACTTCACCACATATATTGGGGTCTCGCTCTTGGGATTTTGAATCTTTCCCTATTAAAAATATTGGGGGTAATTCACTTCAGGGAATATAAGAATTAAAAGGTATCCTTGGGTGGAATTAAATAAGGTTGAGCTCACGGTGCCTGTGTTGTCCATTAGATATATTTAGAGATTAAATTGTTGGTTAGACATTGTAGAAATTTACCTGATAGACAATGGCGGACCTGGCCAAATTTCGATCTGCTGCTGTTCAGACTGCAAAAGAGTTAGGATTAGATGGGCAAGTTATGGTTGCCTATGTCACTACGGAATGTGACAAATTTATTGAACGCGAAGAAAGAAGATTAGAAAAAGAGGCCGAAAGAAAGTTAGAGGCTGAGACTAAGAGGTTGCAAGCTGAGGCTGAGACTAAGAGGTTGCAGATTGAGGCTGACAAAGAGGCTAAGAAATTGGAAGCAGAAAGAGAAGAAAAAAGATTAGCTGCAGAAAGAGAAGAGAAGAAATTAGCTGCAGAAAGGGAAGAGAGGAAATTAGCTGCAGAAAGGGAAGCAGAAGATAAAAGATTACAAAGGGAACATGAGTTACGACTAAGGGAGTTTGAGTTTCAAGGCCATGCTCCTGAAAATGGTGCCAGTCCCTTTGCCTCTGATGCTACGGTTACTCAAGGAGCCTCAACCTCAGCTATGAATTTTCATTTAGATCATTTTGTTGAGAAAGACGATGATATAGAGAGCTACCTAAATAGGTATGAACTATTAGCTACCACGTATGGGTTAGAGAGAGAAAGGTGGAGCTTAAAGTTATCTCAGGGACTTCGTGGGGCAGCTTATGAAGTTTTTGCAAAAATGAGCAGAGGTGATCAGGAAAATTATGACATGCTAAAGCAGGCTCTTTTGTTAAGGTATGAAAAGAATGCAGAATTTTATAGGAAAAAATTTAGGAATGCTAAACTACTGTCAGGTGAAACCTATCACCAGTTCTCTGCACGAATAGAGACATACTTGGAGAAATGGACTTCTCTGGGGAAAACCCAAGATCTTAAGGAAATGGTCCTTATAGAGCAATTAAGAGAGTCCATGGCTCCAGACCTGAGAAAGTTTCTCATGGAACAAGGTGCAGAGAGGCTGGGTGAGTTGCTAAATGTTGCTGAAAGGTATCAAGCAGCTCAAGCAGAGGTAACAGGTAATAAAAAGAAACAAGTGGATAACTTTAGGGCACCACAGAACTTTAATAAATTTGATCCTAGGGATCAAAATAAAGGTAAGCACCAATTTGATAGGCCACGGTATGAAAATAAAAATAAATTCCCACAATTCGATGAAAGGAAATATGATGAAAGAAAATCTTTCAACCAAGGAAAAAGGTGGTGTAAGAATTGTCAGATGGACAATCATGACACTGACCGTTGCAGAAGGAAACCTGTGTATATGGCAACCCTTCAGGTCAGGTCGACCTCAAGACAGGAGGAGGATATTATGTTAGATACCACTCCAGAAGAGATGAGGAAGGCACAGGCTGGGGATAAAACACTCAAGCCTTGTTTCAGAAAATTGTCAACTTGTCATACAACTCCAGGCAAAGGAGATTTTTACATGAAAAACAAGTTGATGTATAGGAAGACTGGAGCTAGATCCAAAGGTCACGGACAGCTGGTTCTTCCAAAAAGATATAGGACAGACTTAATAAGGAGCCTACATGTGAAACCAGATGGGGACCATGAGAAGATAGGTACCATCATTCAAAAGGTGGCTCACAATTATTATTGGCCCAAAGCAAGATGGGACATTGAGAATTTTGTAGAAAGGTGTAGCATAGCACATGAGGGAACACCCACAAGTGGGAACATGGATCAGGACCTGGACACGCCACGGGGCAAAATTAGGCCTGATAATAAAAAGAAAAATAGATTTGATAAAGTGGACCAAATGGAATGGGAAGCCCCTTTTCACGGACAAGCTTCACTTAACTGTTTTACAATGGCCACTATGCGGAGAGTGCAAAAAGATGTCTTACCCCAGGATAAGCCGAAAATCCCTCAATCGGACTTAAACAAACTGGAGGAAGAGGATGTAGAGAGGAAATCTCTCATCAAGAATTTTAAGTGGGGAGAAAGCCCCAAAAGAAAAATTGGTAGCGGTCGTTTTGTGAATGATAATTCTGGGAGGAAAAATCATCACTATAAAGCTTCGAGTGGAAGAGACCATACCGGTGCATGGACAAATAGGTCCACACAATTAAAGGTCCATATGTAGCTTTGTTAAGAACGTGGACTGATGAAAAGGCAGAGGAAAACATTACATCTTCATACCAATATGTGAATGAGCTGACCACTCGGTTAAAAACTGGCTGGAAACTTGCCAATGAAAATTTGAAACAAGCCAGGAAGAAACATGCTGCCTATTATAACAGGAAGGCGAAAGACAGAAATTTGGCTGTGGGAGAGAAAGTACTGCTTCTTTTGCCTGGGAGTCAGAATAAGTTACAAATTGGATGGCAGGGTCCATATACAGTTCTAGAGAAGGTGTCTAGAACAAATTATAAGATAGATAAGAAGGGGAAAGAAAAAATCTATCATGTGAATCTCCTGAAGAAATATTTGGAAAGAGAACATCAGGAAGAGACACACTTGTTGACCTTGTCCATCGCCATGGAGATGAAAAAGGAACCACTTTCATCATTTGAATATCCATTACACCCCTGTGAGACAGCAGCACAGGTGAAAATCAGTACACATTTAACGAAAACTCAGAAAGAGAGAGTGCAACAGGTTCTAAATAATCATGCAGAGGTGTTAACAGACCGACCAGGGCATACAAACCTATTGGAATATGATATGAAACTAATAGACTCCACACCTGTCTGTATGAAACCATATTCGATTCCGTTTGCTAAGGAGAAAGCTTTGAAGGAAGAGATAGACTATCTATTGAAGGAAGGAATTATTTCGCACAGTGAGTCTTCGTATAGTTCCGGTGTTGTACTCTTAAGGAAGCCCTCTGGAGAACATAGACTCTGTATAGATTACAGGAGACTGAATGCTATTACAGAAGGACAGGTGGATCCATTGCCGGATACAAATCAGCTGTTTGCCAGACTAAATAAAGCTAAATATTTCTCAAAAGTGGATCTGAGTAAAGGATACTATCAGATTCCAGTAAAGCCTGAGGTTAGACCATACCTAGCTTTTAGTACCTCAGAAGGACACTATGAGTTTAATAGATTGCCATTTGGATTGAAGAATGCGCCTAGTGTCTTCTCTAGAATGATGAGAAAATTATTGGATCCTCTGAATAATCCCTGTATAACAAATTTTATGGATGATATCCTTATAGCAACAGAAACATTTGAGGAACACATTGACTCTCTGAACATGCTGTTTGATCGACTTAGGGAGGCAAATTTAACAGCCCGACCAACCAAATGTTGCGTTGGATGTAAAGAATTGGAATTTTTGGGACACACAGTTTATCAGGGAAACATGACCCCTGACCCAAAGAATTTAGAGAAACTACAGAAAGCCCCGAGACCACAAACCAAGAAGGACGTGAGATCCTTTGTCTCATTATGTGGTTTCTACCAGAAGTATATCAAAAACTTTAATTCCATATGTGCACCGTTAACTGAATTGACACGTAAAGGACATCCAGATCGCATTACATGGACACCACAATGTGAAATGACTTACCAAGAATTGAAGGAAAAGCTCACAAGTAAACCCATTTTGAAATTACCTGACTTAAGTCAAGAATTCATAGTAAGGACGGATGCAAGTAATATTGGGTTAGGTGCAACTCTACTACAGAAATCAGATGCATTGGATGGGGAATTAAGCCCAGTGGCATATGCTAGCAGAAAGTTGAATAAAGCTGAAATCAACTACTCAACTAGCGAAAAAGAATGTCTTGCAGTAATATGGGCGATAAAGAAATTCAATATTTATCTATATGGGAAGGCATTTAAGTTGCAAACAGACCACAAACCTTTATCGTTTCTAGCACAGGCTAAGCATGAGAACTCTAGGTTACTCCGATGGTCTTTACTTTTGGCTCCATATAATTTTAGCATTGAGTATATATCTGGAAAAACCAATTTGGGAGCGGATTTTTTAAGCCGCCATCCGTGTGATGAGAATCACCGTAAACCCCAGAAATAATAATAAATTTCTCTATGTGTATATAGAATAAAGGACTGACATATAATGTCTGTTTTAAGAGGGGAGGTGTCGTGGAATATTCTAATCCACATATATAAATTATCAAGTAAATATAAAGCCTAACAAATACATAATAATAAATAAGAAGAAAGAATGGTAAAGAACAGTGCTGTCACAAAGAATGTACTCGAAATCCCCCTTGTTTTCTGCTTCGTCTGCAAATTGTAACGCTTTCACGTTGATAGTAAAAGCTTACTGTATTATACACGCGTTTCCCAAACACACAATAAAATGTGCTGCCTTTCTAAGAAAAACCTTGAAATATGCAAGTTGACCTAAATTTTAAATTCCATTCATGTCTTTTTCTACACTACGTTACCAAAACGAACGAACAGATGGACTAAAGGATAGCGAGAAGGGAGGGGCGAAAAGCCGAACGCATGCAAAATAAACACGCGTCTCGCATGCACAACGCGTCGCGCGATACACAAATGCCGCCATCACGCGTGTAAGACTACATGCACTAACTTTTTCAGACGGACAGTGATAAATTCACTACCCTTCCCAGAGTTAGGTTTTAAAATCACAAAACACGATTATTAGGAAAGATAACATTAGATGGGTTTACGTTTGCAAACACTACAGTACCCAGACAGCACATCTTCGAAACAGGAGGTAGAAGAATTGCATATTTTGAACGCAGCCACGTAGCTCCTTTAAATTAGTATTTTTGGGTTCCTTAGGGCTTGCTGACAAATAATATGTAAAACGTTACGCAAATAGTCCAGGAATTAATAAATTATACCCAAAATAAAATAGTGGGGATGCCTGACAGCATAAAATCATTTCTGCTCATAAAATTTTTTTTATAACGTGTTTGAAAAAAACCTTACGTTACAGAAATAGCCTACCATGTAAACTCCAAATTGATTGGAGCGCAACAAATGAAAGACTAACCACGATTGGTCGGGCTATAAATACTATCTTTCGTTGTTAGGGGAGACGTGAAAAGGTAACATTTTTTCAAACACTTGTCGAAACGTGGCTCATTGGCTAGACTCGCTGATATACTCACTTAGGAGCGTTAGTTCGAGACCACTTGTTTAAATAAGCTTGATAAAGCAACAGTGCGTTGAAGCCAGCTCATATTTGTGCTAAATAAAAGCCTGGAACATAAGCAGATGGGAATTTGTGCCAGTATTTTGTGCCAGAATTCATTGCTAATCAACGTATCTGTGTTTATTCTATGAATTGTGGTAAGCTTGAACCATTCAGTATCTTTTAATGAAAATTGAATGTAAATTGTTAATTTATGCCTGTATATATATGTGTAGTTCAGTGGCAAACAGGAGATAAAGCCTATAATGCTCCAGCCTGAACAGAGGGTGTCGGAGGGAAGTAAAACGGCATGGAATGGCCAAATAGTACACTGACACCTGGATGATTGACTAGAAAGAAATAATGCTGGAAGTGCAGAGGCGTAGTAACCATTAAGGAGGTAAATACTGGTATAAAGTATTTCAGATGAAGCTGACAGTTGGCCTAACGCTCTGAACTCAATGTTTGTGCTGTATTGTGATCAGTGTAAAAGAGAGTATAAGTTAGTTATGAAGTAGAAGGTACATCCTTCTTGATTTCAGGGACCGTGGTCTTGATGGTACTGAGCAGCACCTGGTCAGAGCTTTGCTGAATCCAGAGTCGGACAGCATACTCCTTGGTCCATTTAGCTATCAGTGAGGTGTCTCCAGAGCCCAGAGGAGAATTCGAGCAGAGGAGTCCTTTCCTGCCGCCATCACGCAAGATAAGCTGATTTGGCCAGCTGAGCTCAACATTATGTCCCCTCATCTTGAAATAACTTTGTAAAAATAACATTCAGAGGGGAATTTAATTGTCTTAATATCAGGAACTGAGAACATCTCCAATACTAGTCCCTAAGACAAACTATTGAAGTCATGATGACAAATACCAACAGAGCTTGAACAAAACAAAACCAGTATTACCTCATATTACTACTACACAACTGACACACATAGGATATTTTTAATAATATATGTCACTACAATATTCATATTGATAAAGTCTGTACATATACTTGTAATTAAAATTGATTGTGATTCCTGGTTCCTTTGTATTTGAATCAGGACACATATACCTTTATGACAAAAATGAATACATATTGTTATTTGAAAAGTTATCAGTGACTCCTTAAGATATTCTCATAGAGTGTTATATGTATGTGAGTGTCACAGTGTTGTCAAGAGTAGTGGATTAAATTAAATTGTTTATCTGTCTGTGTTGTGACTTACACTTCATCATACACATACCCTAGACACATAACGTAGTCATCACACTATTCCAGAATAATTCTGACTGAGATATATAGATATGTGGTAGCAAGTAAGGTTATCTATAATACACTACTCTTAATAGATATAGATACCTTCACAGCTGATCTCAGTCAGTACACTAAGTCCCCTATAAATATTTATAACATCCCACTTCACCACAATGTTGTTCAATAGTTTATAATAGATTACTATCATATTTTAACCCAGGTTAAACGCTGTTTAGGGTTATTGGCATTTGTTAAGGGAAAATGTAACAGACAAAACGGCATGAATAAGAACTTGGGGCTGGATTTAGTTAGTGCCCCTAGATCTATACATCAAGGGGCTCCAGGAGCTATAGCGCATTTAAAGTGAAAATAGGACAAAAATAAAAATGTGGATTAGTCCTTGTTGTGATAATTTATTTTCTCCTAAATCTAAATATATATATTTAATTTGCCAGAGCATATACTAAGTAGGTGTATATTGATTTTGTAAATTGTATGTTCGTGAAGATATTGTTCTTTTCCTATAAAGAAAATCATTAATTTCTCAGAACCTTAGTTACCGTATTTTACTAATTTCCTAATAACTTGCGTATTTCTTGGTCTATCAACATGGTATTTGGCATAGATATCTTTCATTGAATAATAAAACTTTTGGCAAATCCGATTTCTGATATCATATCAAAATTGTGATATATTGTAAATAATATTGTAACATTTTGCATTTATGTTTTTTTACTCTTTTTAGATACGAACTTTAAAGTTATACGTACATCTCAGGATCTTCTTAATTTACACAACCACTGCACACTTCTCACTCGTGTTTCTTCACAGAAAGTTTCGCACAAATACGCGCAACGGATATTCCCTATTATAATAATTTTATTCTTATATGTTGTACTCACGTTCGTCCTTTTTCATTCTATTTTCGACCATGATGTATTCATTGTCTTTTAAAAATATATCTGATAAATGAGCATGCTCCAGTTTCGTTAATTCATAACCCTCCACTCCCGAAGGAGCATAGGCCTTCAACAAACACATGCCAAGTCCTCCTTTTATTTTCTTTAATTGACTTGTCCATGTTTGTTGAAGTTTTTTGTGGTTTATATTTTTTACGGGATGGGGTAACCGGCCCCATGCCCAACCCTCCTTAGTCGCTTTCTACGACATGAATGGCAGGGAACAGTGTTAATATTCTTTGCTCCCCTTTCGGGCCCCGGTAACACACGTTAAGCTGCGATATAATTATGTTTTAATTTGTGCTAGTAAATGGCACTAGTCTTTTTCAATACCTATAAAAATTCGCAGCGACAAGACAAATCAATCAGAAGCCAATAATACTACACTTTGATCTTAGTCAAAAGGCCGAGAAGCGATGTCTTTTTTCAGCTTTCTCGGACGTCTGCGGCAAATTATTAATACAACGTTCCGGGGCGTTCTCATCGAGTCCTAGCGACTTATCTTAGAAATCATGGCGTCCGAGTCTAGTTCGAATCAGCACGCTAGCGAGACCAATGTTCGTGTTACCTTAGACTCAGTTCTAGAAGCTATTGTTTCGCTCCGTGAGGCCAGAGGCTCGTCTCTGACTTCTCTGAAGAAGTTCTTCGCCTCCAAAATGGCATCAACTGTTTCTACCCGAGATCTGAGCCGCCAAATCAAGAAGGCACTGGACCGCGCCGTTCGTGAGGGGAAGATCAAGAAACGAGGTGCGAGATACACTCCAACCGCCGACGATGAAGACAAGGCTGGAAGTAAGAGACGTCGTCGGAAGTCGAAATCGGATGAGGAAGACGTCCTGCTTCTTCGGAAAAGGCGCCGACGACGACGAAGCAGCGGGCGCCGGACGAGGCGACGCTCCAGGAGGAGAAGCCGAGGGAGAAGAACCCGCAGAAGAAGCCGCAGGAGGGGAAGCCGTAGGAGGAGAAGCCGCAGGAGGGGAAGCCGCAGGAGGAGAAGCCGCAGGAGGAGGAGAAGTACAGGGAGGAAGAGAAGCGGTGGACGCAGGCGCAGAAGATCTCGACGCAGGCGCTGAAGAGCGTTCGTCAAGACATAACGCTCTACCTCTGATCTGAGTCAAATTCTCAGTTTTTCATCTTTTTTTTTCTTAAGGTCCTTTTTAGGGCCATTCAAAACATCTAATTTCTAATAGGTTTTGGTTCTAGTAAATTTTGTGTTTTGTTTTGACTGACTGAAACGACTTTTATTCCTAAAATAGAACAAGAGTTTTATACAAACTAAGATGTCTTTAATTACTAAAATTTTCGACTGACTAAAATTTATAAATTGTGAATAAACTTTTAGACTATTCCTAAAATATAAATAAACTTGTAGACTTACTAAAATGACTTTAATTCCTAAAATAGAAATAAACTTTTAGACTTACTAATACGACTTTAATTCCTAAAATAGAAATAAACTTGTAGACATCCTAAATAGAAATAGACTAAGACTTACTAAAACGACTTTTATTCCCAGAATAGAAACATAATTTTTTGAGTTACTAAAGCGACTAATAAAACATACTATTTTAGACTTACAAAAACGACTTTAGTTCCTAAAATAGAAATATACTTTAAGACTTACTACATAGACTTTTTATAACTTAAAAGAGAACTAGAAAAATTAGCTAACACGTCTTTAAAATGACTTTTATGTAAAATAACATTTCAAACAAAGAACTATAATACTTTTTAACATAGAACATCTATAGAAACTTGCTAATAACTTTAAAATGTCTAGGTAAAATACCATCTAAAAGACAATATATATCAAATAGAAATACTTAAAAGAAATTTAGCTACACAAACTAGCTTTACATTTATTGTTATATTTATATGCAAGCAATGCTGGTGCCAGGCCATTTTGTGCCCTAGGCAAGGTTAGAACAACCCCCCTCCGCACCCCACCTCTACCCCCATGCTCACTGAAATAAAACGTCCGTTAAATAAAAAATGGCGTACATTGAAACTAATTTATAAACTTTTTTTTCTAATCTGACTGTGAGAAATATTCATAGAATAGTCCCCACAAATACGCACAATGGATATTCCCGAAAAAAGAAATAAATTCCATTTTAAACTCAAGTTCGTCCATTTTTTCATTTTATTTTCGTCCATTGTGTATTAATTTTTTTTAAATCTCTTATTACAGAACAAAACAAACGTAGCACTATACAAATTATCGTGCTCGTATTCACTTAAACTGCTCTATAATTATGTTTTAAGTTATCTAAAATCTAATCTGATAAAAAATTTTAAAATACAATGATGAGCTTTTATTTCAACGTTGGTGTTCATAACTCAACAACAACAAAATACAAGAATTAGGGAATTTAAATATAAGTGTACAATCCAATATGGCCACCGTTCCCATAGCAACCAATAGCAACGTACCATCAAATGCGTTGGTATGGATAGTTATTACTTTTGTAAGTCAGTTCTGTGCAGTTATATTGAAATCCAGCAGTTATTTATGAAAATAGCGTTTTGCTGTATCTCCACCCCGATCACACAAGGCAGTTCTCATTCTGAAATGCTTAGGGTAAAGAGAAATAGAGGATAACCACACACAAAACAAACAAAAAAAACGGAGACAGGGATTTAAAATTGACATAAAGGGAAATTAACACGTCACGGAGAGATCTTGAAAGTCTCGTGTATGACAGATATTCTTTGCGCGCATTTGTTGGAGGCTGTGCTCAAAGGGCATTTTTGGTGTTTGGTTTAAGGACCATCTTCATTACGCACGGACAACTCCATCAGTGCTCCGATCTCCTCTCTTAGATCACACAAGGAGGGTCTCAGCACAGTGCACGAACTCCATCGAGGATCCCAATGTGTGTATACAGGATTCACATATTTTATAAATATTTTTTGGTTGGTAGGTTTCTAAACTTTGTAATTTTTGCGAGGGCAGCGGCCGTATGGCCTACTCTTTACGATTTCGAACTGTCGTGGGATTATTAACGTGCGCAAATTGCATACGGGACCTCCTATTTTTTCGCCCTTATTCGAGAAGGCTAGGCAACCGATCTTACTACCCATGGAGATCAGGAGGTTTATGATGTCATTATGAACCAGTGGTTCTGAAACAAATGTCCATCAATTATATTCCCTGTACTAAGACCGTACTCGGTACCTTTAGAACTAGAGGTGGACACCATACCTCTTAGCCATTCCGACTCTCGGAAAAGAACAGAAAGGTAAGGATAAAGATCGTCATCATTATCATCATTAGAAGAAACAGAAGATAACGATAGAAGGAAGACGACGTCTATAATTTTGCATTGTTGCATATCTCTTGAGTTTCATTTTTACTTTGGCTATCAGAAGGTGGTGATCTGATGCCACATCTGCTCCTCTATATACCTTTACATCCTGCAATGATGATCTAAACTTCTTGTTTATGCATATATGATCAATCTGATTTTCTGTTCTATGGTCTGGTGATATCCATGTTGCCTTGTGTATTCTCTTATGTGGATCCCCACATTTATTTAGTTTCTATTATTTCTACTTTTCTTAGCTTCTTTATCTGCCTTTTCATTTCCTTCTATGCCGACATGTGAAGGTATCCAAGCTATTAGAACAGAACATCATGTGGAGTATAGGTTAAGTATTTGTCAGTAATATCTCTTCTGTTTTATCAGGTCTACTGTATTCTTAAGTTCCTTATAGCTTGAATTGTTGAAAGTGAGTCTGTTAATATTGTTAATTTATGAGGAGGGTTGTTAGAGAAGGTTTCCAGAGCTTTCAGAATTGCAACCATCTCTGCCGTGAAAATAGATGTATTCTCGGTTATACTATATCCTTTCACCATTTGCCAGATGGGAACATAAATTCCTATCCCAAATTTGTTATCGTTTCCCTTAGATCCATCTGTGTACACTGTAATACTGTCCTTTGATATTTGTTGAATATATTTTAAAATAGGGCCAGATGCATACGGTCACTGGGCTGGTACAGTGGGGAGATTCGGGACAGGTGAAACCAACGATCGAGGACTAAGGCTACTAGAATTTGCCAGCAACTATAAACTAACCATTGCAAATACACTATTTCCTCATAAGTTATCAAGAAGAACAACGTGGCATGCCCCAAAAACTGAGATACATGGCCAAATTGATTTTATTCTTGTATCCAAAAGATTCAAGTCCAGTATTAATAAAGCAAGACTAGGACTTTTCCTGGCGCCGACATTGGTAGTGATCACGACATGGTATTGATGACGCTCAAGCTTAAACTTAAAAAGAACTATAATCAAAACAGATGTTCTCAGTTAAGATTCAATTTAGACAAACTGAAAGATCCAGAAATCGCGGGAATCTTTGAGGCAACTGTTGGAGGAAAATTCGCAGCTCTCAACTTTTTGGAGGATGATATCAACTCAATCACAGAGAACATGAAAGACGTGCTCATTGAATCAGCAACAGAAATACTTGGTAAAAGAAAGAAAATAAACAAACCATGGGTTACAGATGACATTCTGAAGTTATGTGATACACGGCGGGAAATGAAAAAGGCTAAGAAAGAGGTTCCTGAAGCAGCATGGCAATACAGTATGGTGAATAAAAATATTAGGAAGAAAATGAAACAGGCCAAAGAAAAATGGGTAGCTGATCAATGTGAGTCCATTAATACGGGGCTAATAAAAGGTAACAGCAAGGCAGCTTTTGACACATTAAGAAAACTATCAAAACCCCAACAGCCCAGGGTAACTGTCATAGAAGATAGCAATGGGGCTCTGCTCAATGAAAAAGCAGCTGTAATGAGAAGGTGGACAGAATATTGTAAAGAATTATATAACTGTAAACTTGACACTGACTTAGGCATATTAAACAACATTAAGTGCGAAAACAGGGAACTCGGAAATGCAGCAATATTACGGGAAGAAGTGGAAGAGGCTATATGTTCGATGAAAGGAGGGAAGTCACCGGGTGTGGATAACATCCCAGCAGAGCTCTTGAAATATGGAGGACCAGATATAGTAAAAATCATGACAACAATTTGCCAGAAGATATGGAGTACAAAAAAAAAATGGCCAAAAGAATGGACGCAGTCATTAGTAATACCGCTTCCAAAGAAAGGAAATCTAAAAATGTGCAAGAACTACAGAACCATTAGCCTTATTAGTCATCCAAGTAAGGTGATGTTAAGAATACTTTTGAACAGAATAAAACAGAAATCAGAAGAAATCTTGTCAGAGGAACAGGCTGGCTTTAGACCAAAAAGAAGTACCTCAGAACAAATCTTCAATATTAGATTACTTATCGAAAAACATCTCCAACATCAACACGATTTATACCATAACTTCATCGATTTCACAAAAGCCTTCGATCGAGTCTGGCATGAAGGCTTATGGCAAGTAATGAGAAAATTCAATTTTGATACCAACATCATAGATATCATTGAAGCACTATACAAGGACGCAAGCAGTGCTGTTTTTGCAAGCAACGACATTGGAGAATTTTTCAAAACAACTGTAGGAGTTCGCCAGGGATGTATCCTGTCACCAGTGCTCTTTAATATATATCTAGAACATATTATGCAGGAGGCTCTCTACGATTATAAATCAACCATATCGATTGGAGGCCGACCTCTGTGCAACCTACGTTTTGCTGATGATATTGATCTGATAGCTGGATCAGAATCAGAACTTCAAGACCTTACCTCTAGACTGGAGAAAGTAACAAGAACGTATGGGATGGAAATTAATATAGAAAAAAAGCAAGATATTGGTGAATAGCCATAAGAAACATGTTCCGACCAACATTACGTTAAATGGGCAAACGTTAGAAGAAGTTAACACCTTTAAATATCTCGGGTCCACTATATGTAGTGATGGAAGATCAAGTAAAGAAATCAAGACAAGACTTGAGATGGCCTCAGCTGCCATGACAAGGTTGAATGTGATCTGGAAAAGTAACATCAGTTTTCCTGTGAAGATCAAATTATACAAATCACTTGTATTATCTATTCTCTTGTATGGGTGTGAGGGCTGGACACTCACTGCAGATACGGAGCGAAGGATTCAGGCTTTCGAGCATAAATGTTATAGAAGAATTTTGCGCATTTGCTATAAAGAGCACAAAACAAATGTCTATGTTAGAGAGAAGATAAACACCTATGCAGGCCACCAAGAACCACTTTTGTCAATAGTGAAACGTCGAAAGCTTGCCTGGTTTGGGCATGTAACTCGTCATGACTCCCTTTCGAAAACGATCCTTCAGGGAACAGTCGAAGGTAAACGGAGAAGAGGAAGGCAGAGAAAATCCTGGGCTGATAACATCAAAGAATGGGCAGGACACGGTTTTTCAACACTTGTACGCATTGCTGAGGATAGAGAGCAGTGGAGGACCCTGTCTACTGATGCTTCCACCATGGCACCCCTACGACCCATGACGGGTTACGGGCTGAGATGATGGATGATGAATATATTTCATGGCTTTGTTTTTTATAGTTGCCATATCAGGTTTTATTAATTATATCTGCCAAGTGGTAGTATGTATCTGGTTTCTTGAGCTCCCAGTGTGGTACCACTGGCTTGTACAAGGTATATACTACTGTTATTAATTGATGCATTTAGGGCATTCAAGTGTACTAGTTCCTCCATGCATTTCCAACCTGTCAGGTATCTACTGGCATTTATGAACCTGTTATGAAGTGTTGTTAACTGATATCTAGCAAATGCTGGAAAAGTGGGATGAGCTGTCTGATAAGGTTGGATAAAGTTGGTTATTTTATTCCCGTTAATGATATCCACCAAAAGATAGATATAAGTGGATGGAAGCAGACATCATCATCATCATCAGTTGATAAGATCTCTATGGTGTTGTTTGCTCCACTGTAGTGTATGGAATGTCAACTTGACCTACGCAGTGGTGTGTAGACATGGATTGAGTGTATAATGTGCGAATGTTAATAAGGGTTCGTGGTGTTGACAAATGTTCTTTTCTCACACTCATGTATGACTGGAAGTCATCGACACCAACGACTGTGTACCTTTTCTAAAGTTTAATTGGACGTACACACTCGACAGCACAGATAGTGACAAATCACAGGTTGGCATAATACATCATGGTACAGTGGATAACTGGTCTTGCAATGTTATGTTACATGGGCACTCATGTGGAATAATAGTATCAAGGACTGTCAGTAGCCAAGCCCTCAGTATCGCCCATACATATATATCATCTGACTTCACTGACTGAGCACGTCAGCTTATAAACAATATTTCAGATGGCTTCTAAACCTAATCTCGTCTAGCGACGATTCTTCAACATAATGTTCAGCACATATTTTTCCATATAATAATATTGAACCGCTAATAATGGGTTCTCATGTGTAGCAGTGATCTCTGGACTAAACAAGCGATAATACGGGCATCCCTTTTCTCTTCTTGAAAGTCACTACATGTTTTGGTTCCAAGATGGCTTCACTCGTGAGCTGTCACTCACGTTTGGATACAGATAATGAATCTGTCCTAAAGTTAGTCATTCATAAAACATTTCATTGCTCTGTAGATTTGATCATGAACAATTGACTGCATTCTACAGGATATAGTGCTGCTAGGAATCGAAGTCGTTTTCATCGAGTCAAATATATTCTCTTAGACATTCNAATNGTNACTATCGAAAATGGTGGCTTCGTACGAGAGTTCATAAGAGTGTCTATTATTACCTTGGTATCAGAGATATGAAAATGCCATTCCTGGGCAATACGAATAAACACTGGGGTAAAGCATACACGATAGGTCTAGACGACTATCACTTTCCCCACAAATACTGAGATCACTTTTTCCCCGGCGACAAGCCGACATAGAAAACACAGTCCCTATCAGGACGAAGCCAAATCACACCACACTCTAGCGACACATCCGCCGAATAGCCTTTGACCTCTCTAGAGACAACAGAACATATAGTTCGACTTAGATATGTAAAGATATACAGATATAAGACAGACTCGTCCTACTCAGACAAACAATACACATAAATTCAGGCCATAGATATTCTGAAGCAAGAACAATCTATTATTACCCAAACAACGAATAAATCGCAGTAAAATGGATTCATCCGCGGAGTTCGATCGAAGAGACGACACAACTTTCAAGGGAAGTAACTCAATAATGACTTTCCCTTAAGCACTATTTTGTTTACAAAATATTTGCGAACATAACAAGTATACCAATGTATAATATTGTAAGATATCAAAGACTGCACGTAACAGTCTTACCACACCTCCCGGGAAAAAAAAATGGAACTTTTTTTTTTTTTGAAATACATCTAGGAGCAACGTACAATAGGCTCACAACGCATGAATAATGCGAAGATGAAAATATCAGGAATACCTATAACGCCTAATATGAGGCTAAGTCGACTTATGGAGCGACTGGTGAGAATGTGTCTCATAAACTGAGAGAAATTATTTCTCTACAAGTATATTTTTCCAGGAAGGTGTCATCAAAGTATAATACAATTCTGGCAATTACACAATGCCTAAAAAATTCATATCATCATTTCGTATTAGATATCTTAAATTTATGATTTATGAAGAAAAAATCATCAAAGCACAGCGGTGAATAAACATCAATGAACCGCTATGTAGTGATACAATCATTATATTATTAAATTACAAATGTGTATCTATCATGATATAGAAAAGGAACTACTATAGAACTAGACATATCAAGAAGTCTAAGCCCTAATAGTTATGTGGAATCATGTGGGCATCTTGACAGAATGTCTGCCATCACATTATCTGATCCACGAATAGCTCGCACAGAGAAATGAAAAGGTTGAAGAGCAATTGCATATCGAGTAGACCTCGAGCTCTTCAAATTCTTACTCTGTATAGCAGTAAGAGCTTTTTGGTCGGTTTCTACTATGAAATGTGCGCCTAGAAGGAATCTCTGTAGTTTGAGGATCGACCAAACCATAGCTAATAGCTCACGGTCTAAAACCGAATAATTCCTTTCTGCCGCATTAAGTTTTCTGGAAATATACATTACAGGATGCAGAGTTCCAGAGTACTCTTGCATTAGTGCCGCTCCAATCCCAGTGGATGAAGCGTCACTACGAAGAACGAATGTCTTATCTTTAGTGGGTAGCACTAAAATAGGTGGTGTTGAAAACAGTGTTTTAATCTTATCCAGAGAGCATTGGCATTCCTGAGACCAGTGGACCACATTAGGCGAACCTTTCTTTAGAAGTGTTGAGAGAGGTGCCATGATAGAGGATAGATTCTGAATGAATCTGCCATAAAATTGAATAAGACCTAACAGACTTCTCACCTGTTTTTTAGTCTTAGGGATTGAGATGTTAAGTATCTTACTAGTATTATGGTCCTCTGTCTTTAGGAAACCATGACCAACTCGGTGGCCTAGGAAAGAAATTTCGCTAAAACCAATATAGGCTTTAGAGGGTTTCGCTGTCAGGTTGTGCTCACGCAAAGTAGACAGCAATTCATCTAACCCTGAATAGTGATCTTCCCAAGTATCGCTGAAAAGACAGATGTCGTCTAGATATGCAATGACATCTGACCGATAAGATAGGATTCGGCGCATCATGCGTACGAATGTAGCTGGTGCGTTCATAAGACCGAAAGGCATAAAATTCCATTGGAACAAACCTCTAGGTGTTGAAAAAGCCGTGAGAGGTTTGGCGCGTTCAGATAAAGGAACTTGCCAATATCCTTTAGACAAATCAAGTTTAGTGAAAAAATGAGATTTGGAGAGTCGAGTAAGTAGCTCTTCCAGTAAAGGCATAGGTTCGGCATCGAACTTCGTTACTTGATTCAATTTTCGATAGTCAACGCAAAGACGTATGTTATTGTCTTTTTTACGCACAATAACCATCGGCGAAGAATATGCAGAGGTGGATGGTTCGATTATTTTCAAATCTATCATCTCATCCAACTCTTTCTCGACCTGTGCTTGAAAATGTATAGGTATAGGATAAGGTCTAACCCTAATAGGAGTATGGTCAGTTAGAACAATGTCATGTTGAATGACATTCGTTTGTCCAGGGATGTCAGTGAGTACATCCTGAAATGTTTGCAACATAGTTGAAACTTGTCGCTGTTCTCCTAGAGACAAATCAGGAGAGACAGTAACGTTCTTCCATGATTCACTGGAATGAAGTGGGATCATTGGAAGAGGAAGATTTACATCTGAAAAACTTGTTTCCTCATCCTGTATCACGGACAGTGATGAGTAATGACCATGTTGTACTGGAGAATTGTCCGTTGCTTGGAAAATGGGTTGCAAATAATCCGGACGTTCATGGAATTCAGTAAGCATATTGATGTGGAAGGTTTTATGCTTCCCATCAATATCGACAATATAGTCGACATCGGAAATTTTCGATATTATATCGTACGGACCTTTCCAAGAAATAAGTAATCTGTTTTCCCTACAAGGTAGTAATACAAATGCTTTGTCACCAGGACAAAGTTGTCGTAAGCATCTCTTCTTATTGGCAAATTGCCTTGCCTTCTGTTTCGCAAATTCAGAAGAAGAAGTTGCTAATTTGCATGCTTCGATAATCTTTTGTCTCAACGCGATGACATATTCGTAGGATGACTTTGTGTCATCGTCAATATTGTCAGATGTTATGAGATCGTGAAGCAACGACATAGGGCCACGCGGACGCGCGCCAAAGACGAGTTCAAAGGGAGAAAATCCCGTATGTTCATTGGGTACCTCTCTGTAAGCGAAGAGGGCCGCAGGTAAAACTCTGTCCCAGTCTTGAGGATGATCCTCAGTTATCTTCCCCAGTAAGTTTTTAAGTGTTCTATTAAGGCGTTCGACCATACCATTAGACATTGGATGGTAGATACTACTTAAAGATCTATCTATCTGCAGAGTAGACATTACTTGAGACATGGTATCTGATATTAGTTGGGTGCCATGGTCTGACAATATCTCTCCGGGGAACCCCAGACGAGAAAATATAAGCCAAAGAGCATCTGCAATATCAGCAGTAGTAATGCTCTTCAGAGGAATAGCCTCTGGCCAACGTGTGCACATATCAACACACGTCAAGATAAACTGATGTCCTCTGGCAGACTTGATCTTAAATGGACCAATAATGTCTATGGCCATTTTTTGAAACGGCCGAATAGGAATGTCCGCCGCCTGAATGGGTGCAGCATGCCGTGGACCTTTGGATTTAACTTCCTGACATACTTTACAAGATCGACAATAAATCCGTATGTCCTTGTTTACCAATGGCCAAAAGAAAGCCGCAAGGACTCTTGACTTAGTACGGGAAAAACCCATGTGTCCAGCACACTGAGAGTCGTGAGCGTGCTGCAAAATTTTAACTCTCAAATTCTTGGGAACCAGGATTTGAGAATGACTTGACGTAATGGAGTCTTGAACCATACGTACAAGTACGCCATTCTTCTTTGTAATCCACGATTTACGACTTGTGTCTTTATTCGGATCACCTTTAGTTGCAAGAATGAAGAATTTCTTCAGAGTGGGATCATCTTCTTGCTGTTTTATAAACGAGTCACGAGAAATTACCAAGGGATTATCTTGGTTATGCACTTCATTATCTTCAGTAGATGAAGTTTGAGGCATATTAAGAGCCTGAGCTCTAGTGACTACAGCGTTAGCAATCTGCATGTTTTGCCTTTCCCACGTGGAAATTTGTTGCGGAGTGCATTCCTTGACTCCATGAATGCGACCGATGATGAGGTCAGCGATCGGATTCGGAAGAAGACATGCGTGTACATCTCCTGTAAAGAAAGGAGTAGCAATCCTAATGATAGCAGTAGAGTATTTCTCTAATGTGCCGCCAAATGTTACACATTTGACTACTTGTCCAGTGGCACGGGAAGGATCTACGAGTGACTGCCTAACACCAATTGTGGTGCATCCAGAATCAAATAGCACAGAGACTGGATTGTTATTCACTAAACCCTTATGTAAGACAAGAGAACCTCTTCCATCATGCGCGACTGATGCCGGAAGAGCAGGAAGAGGATGGCCACAGCTTAAAGTAGACACTGTGGTTGGCTCAAATAACGTTTTGCATTGGGGGCACTGAGATGCTCTCCCAAAATCAAAAGCGGCACATGCCATATTACTAGCATCATTATTATCTTTACTCTGTTTATAGGCTTCATGGGACTCTTGTTGTGCAGAGTTTGCCTGAAAATGTGGTTTATGTCTTTTGTTTTGAGATCTACCTCGGTTATTATCACCTCTGTAGTTATTGTTACCTCTATTGTAACCCCTATTTGGGTTTGAGTCATAGTTCCCTTGGTTACCATTATCATATTCATTATAATGAGTATCTCTGTAATTATGATCTTGTTGACTCCAAGACGGATAACCCTGATAGTTTCTATAATTACTTCCTCTACGGAAATTCCTATAATTATGACCACCCCTGTGTCGAGAGCTATCAGGTCGTCTCCAGTTCTTTGAAGAAGAACCCTGAAATGATTGGTTACCTTGGTTTTGATAACTATTATGGTTACCTTTTTTATCAAATCTGTTTTGAGGTCCCTGAAATCTGTGTGAATAATTGGGATTGTATGGTGTTGCTGAAGCAACTGGCATACTCTCCTTAATCTTAGTGTTGCCAAAAGTCACGTCGGGGTGTGCAGTGACATATTGGGAACAATATTCTTCCATTTCTTTTAGAGATTTGGGTTTACGCTCATGTATAAATTCAAGGAAAGGTTTGTTCACACATGACATAATCTTATCTCTGAGCAACAAATCCATAAGTCCTTCATACGTTTTTTCTGTTTTGGAAAGCTCAATCCAACGATCAACTGTGAGACGTGCCTTTGCAGTGAATTCTGAGAATTCTACACCCGTCTCAGGCACCATCGTTTTAAATAAAAGGCGATAGCCTTCCTCACTTAGCTGATATTTTTTTATCAAAGCCGCCCTAATGACATCATAATTATCCTTATCTGCTTCTCCTACAAGGCATAATCTAGTCAAAGATTCACCTTTCAAGTTTTCTGATAATTGATTAGCGTATTGTGATTTATCCACATTATGTGTACGACAAGAACGTTCAAATCTATCCAGCCAGAATGTAATATCGTCACTGGACTGATTGAACGGTGGAACCTTAACCTTGTAAGTAGAAGGTTTACCATTACCACTAGATGCCTGATTAACATTACTCATACTTGTCAATCTCAATTTCTCCAACTCAAATTCATGTTCTCTTATTGCTTTTTTCTCTTCAGCATCTAATCTTTTTTGTTCAGCCTCCCTGTCTAATCTTTTTTGTTCAGCTTCCCTGTCTAATCTTTTTTGTTCAGCTTCACTGTCTAATCTTTTTTGTTCAGCAGCAGCTTCTCTTTCTAATTTTTTTTGTTCAGCTTCACTGTCTAATCTTTTTTGTTCAGCAGCAGCTTCTCTTTCTAATTTTTTTTGTTCAGCTGCAGCTTCTCTTTCTAATTTTTTTTGTTCAGCTTCAAATCTCCTTTCCTCCACCTGCATCTGCAATTTCTTTTGTTCAGCAGCAGCCTCAGCTTCTCTTTCTAATCTTTTCTCTTCTGCCATAGCTCTTCTCTCTTCTGCAGCTAATGCTTTGTCATATTGAGCAACTGCCCATTGTTCTAATTGTTGACCAGTCTTATCAAGGGCTTTCCCTTGTGTAATGAAGTATTCTAATGTAGACATGATGTCTAACAATAATACTAATCACCTGAAATAATAATAATACCACAAGTTCTCAATGACTTGATTAATCAGTATACTATCCCAATATCTGTGGGTCACAAGCCTTTAATAAGGTCTTGTATAATAGTAATAATAATCAGGTACTGGTTTATACCATAATCCAAGTGCAGTGCACAGGCAATTGTGTCTTATGAAATATACCTATATAAAACATATGTCAACCAACAGAATACATAAAGTACAAATAGGACTGACAATACAAGAACGTTTGCAGAAATCAAAATAAATCAAATAGGGAAATCAATGAAAATAATCACTGAATCTGCAAAGAATAACAACACAAATGACGTCACAATATATGAATATAAATTGTGAATAGAACTGAAAGATAGAAAAGGTTAGACCAACAAATTACAAACAAATCAAAACAAAACTAAAGAACAAAGAAATATTACAAAAATAACAATAATTACAGACTTCACAGCTAACACAAAAGCAACAGTTGTCGCAGCAAATTTTCAATCAAGAAAATTGCACCTATAGAAAACGCCCACAACGGACCCTCTATGACGTGGGATATTCTGTTGTGAGGACGCCGCCCAACCTTAAACACAACCCGCTGACATAGAAACTAACATACTATACAAACAAATAACATGTAAACATAAATATATATAAATTATGTGTATGATAGTATGTGTTGCAAAATAGGCTCAGTTTTACAGTAATGGCAAAGTTATTTTTATGAAAATAAACAAACTGCCACTTTATTCAATTAAACATTCTGGCCTTAAATATTAAAGTTCATATATGGAAAACAAGAAGATCCATCGATGAAAATAGGACTTCTTAGTTCACAAATACTGTCTTCCTGTTAACATTGACAAGAATTGATCCAACTGTTCTGTGAAACTCTGTAATGTCTAATGTAAAAATGTCAACAACGCTGACCTACATACTGCATTCACTTGACAGGTCACGTGACGAAGTGTTGACAAAGAGCAAACCAATACTGCAAGTGTGTCGTATCAGCCACAGGAAACGGTCTGGTATCGGTAATCTGTTGACTTCTGAACTTCTGCGAGGTCAAACCCAGAAAGCTGGTCCACCAGTTGATAAGGTTGGATAAAGTTGGTTATTTTATTCCCGTTAATGATATCCACCAAAAGATAGATATAAGTGGATGGAAGCAGACATCATCATCATCATCAGTTGATAAGATCTCTATGGTGTTGTTTGCTCCACTGTAGTGTATGGAATGTCAACTTGACCTACGCAGTGGTGTGTAGACATGGATTGAGTGTATAATGTGCGAATGATAATAAGGGTTCGTGGTGTTGACAAATGTTCTTTTCTCACACTCATGTATGGCTGGAAGTCATCGACACCAACGACTGTGTACCTTTTCTAAAGTTTAATTGGACGTACACACTCGACAGCACAGATAGTGACAAATCACAGGTTGGCATAATACATCATGGTACAGTGGATAAATGGTCTTGCAATGTTATGTTACATGGGCACTCATGTAGAATAATAGTATAATGGACTGTCAGTAGCCAAGCACTCAGTATCGCCCATACATATATATCATCTGACTTCACTGACTGAGCACGTCAGCTTATAAACAATATTTCAGATGGCTTCTAAACCTAATCTCGTCTAGCGACGATTCTTCAACATAATGTTCAGCACATATTTTTCCATATAATAATATTGAACCGCTAATAACGGGTTCTCATGTGTAGCAGTGATCTCTGGACTAAACAAGCGATAATACGGGCATCCCTTTTCTCTTCTTGAAAGTCACTACATGTTTTGGTTCCAAGATGGCTTCACTCGTGAGCTGTCACTCACGTTTGGATACAGATAATGAATCTGTCCTAAAGTTAGTCATTCATAAAACATTTCATTGCTCTGTAGATTTGATCATGAACAATTGACTGCATTCTACAGGATATAGTGCTGCTAGGAATCGAAGTCGTTTTCATCGAGTCAAATATATTCTCTTAGACATTCAAATCGTACCTATCGAAAATGGTGGCTTCGTACGAGAGTTCATAAGAGTATCTTTATTACCTTGGTATCAGAAATATGAAACTGCCATTCCTTGGCAATACGAATAAACACTGGGGTAAAGCATACACGATAGGTCTAGACGACTATCACTTTCCCCACAAATACTGAGATCACTTTTTCCCGGCGACAGGCCGACATAGAAAACACAGTCCCTATCAGGACGAAGCCAAATCACACCACACTCTAGCGACACATCCGCCGAATAGCCTTTGACCTCTCTAGAGACAACAGAACATATAGTTCGACTTAGATATGTAAAGATATACAGATATAAGACAGACTCGTCCTACTCAGACAAACAATACACATAAATTCAGGCCATAGATATTCTGAAGCAAGAACAATCTATTATTACCCAAACGAAGAATAAATCGCAGAAAACTGGACTCACCCGCGGAGTTCGATCGAAGAGACGGCACAACTTTCAAGGGAAGTAACTCAATAATGACTTTCCCTTAAGCACTATTTTGTTTACAAAATATTTGCGAACATAACAAGAATACCAATGTATAATATTGTAAGATATCCAAGACTGCACGTAACACTGTCCAACCTAATTTTGGTCATGTAAGTTAGTCTTAGTTCCTTTCTCCGAAGTTCCAAAGGGAGGATTCCTAAGGCCACCTCCAGAGCACCCCTCGATGTTGATCTGATTGCACTTGCAATTGTACATAATGCTTGGTGCTGAATTCTATCTAATTTAATCTTGTGACTGTGTGCTGCAGAATCATACGTATACTATGCTTCCATAATCAATTTTGCCTCAAAGATTTATAAAACGTGATAACTGTCTTAGTGCTTGCACCCCATCCATGACCTTTCAAATATCTTAGCATGTTAGTTAGTCCTCTACAAGACTACCAGTCTGATTGCTAAATCAGAGGCACATCTCCAATCCAACCTGCAAGTCTGGAAGGAACAGCTGGAGAAGAGAGGGATGGTCATAAGCAGCTCTAAAACAAAATCCATGGTGATATCACGAGAAGAAAGAAGACATCAGATTAAGCTTGGAGAACAGTTCCTGAAGCAGGTCGACCACTTTAAATATCTCGGAGCTATTATAGATCGAAAGGGAGGCATCAAAGAAGAGTTGGCCACTCGAAAAGCAGCAGCTAGGAGACTTTTTCAGGCCATAAATCTAGGATTCCTCAGCAAGAGAGAGGTTGGTAAGAATAAGAAGATGGCTATATACCGCTCCACCTATGTCCCAGTCTTGACATATGGATGCGAGTCATGGGCAATGACTGCAACCCACAAAAGCCAGATCCGAACCTCAGAAATGAGGTATCTGAGGAAGGTGGTTGAAGTAACAAGAAGAGACATGGTCCGCAACCAGACGATACGTAAAGGCCTAAAATCGCACCCCCTGCAGACCCAAGTAGAACAGTGCCAACTTAGATGGTTTGGCCATGTCTGCAGAATAAGAGAAGATCAGCTACCACGACAAGCATGGGAAACAAAGAGCCATGGATCCAGACCCCAGGACGACCCAGAGTCCGCTGGGAGGACAACATTAGACAATCTTTGAAGGACCGAGGACTAGAATGGAACCAGGCCAGGAGGAAGGCAGCCGATAGGATAGTCTGGCGCTCTCTCTTCCAAACCTCTACACCTCACGGTAGAACGACTAAAGTAAGTATATAAGAGCTAATACTTAAAATCAATAATTCTTATCAGCAACTGAAAGATATCCTCAGATGACAAGAACTTTTGTCATCAAAGAATGAAAGAAAAAAAAATGTTGCGTACATCTTTTGTTTGTTTGCTCGGCGTTTAATTAACTAAACCTAGTGCCCCTAGATCTATAGAGAGTTACGCCAACTATGTCAGAATCGAAAACGAGGCTGAACGACGTAGACGCCATTTTCGGCTGGACAATACCAGGACTTGTAACGAGAATAAGCATCGAGTAAGATTTTTTATTTTTTTTTTAATTAATGAAGAAATATATCCCGTTCAACCTCTGATGGGTTATAATTAGGATATATATTGTTTTCAATTCCAAATAATATGAACAACTGCCGATATGAGAAAGTAGCATCACATTTGTCAAATCATTGTAAATAGGGACAATCACAATTATGCTAATACGTTAAATAAATAAACAAACAAACAAACAAACAAACAAACAAACAAAATCAAGAAGAAACTCTGAACAAGAATAATATTAAAATGGAGGGGTGTAAAGGCCTGGTGTTTCCAGTTATATAACTGACTTTAACAGATATTTAATTGACTTTCATCTGTTAAAAGTCATATGCATTGTAAGAACAGCATCAGACCTTCACATTCCCAGCCACTAATATTAACATTTGTTCGTGTTAAATATTGTTTGAGTATATTTTGCAGTTCCCTAGGTTTGTCTATTCTTAACACCTCTTCTATATTTATAAGATTATATATATATTATATATATATATTATTTTTTATATAATTGTAATATATAAAATATAAAATTATATAATATAATAAAATTTTATATTTTTATTAATTATAATAACATTATAATAAAATTATATAATAAATTATATAATATTATTATTATATAATAATAAAAATTATATAATTTATAAATTATATATATATATATATATATATATATATATATATATATATATATATATATATATATATATATATATATATATATATATATATATATATATATATATAATACAATAATAAAAAATTATATAATACAAATATAATAAAATCTCCGGTCCAAAATATGTAATTAGATTTTGTTAAAACTATCTGTACATTGTCGCATTTTTATAATTTTATAATTGTAATATATAAAATATAAAATTATATAATATAATAAAATTTTATATTTTTATTAATTATAATAACATTATAATAAAATTATATAATAAATTATATAATATTATTATTGCATAATAATAAAAATTAAATTATAATATATATATATATATATATATATATATATATTATATATATATATATATATATATATAATATATATATATATATATATATATATATATATATATATATATAATTATATTATATAATAAAATTATAATAAAATCTCCGGTCCAAAATATGTAATTAGATTTTGTTAAAACTATCTATACATTGTGGCATTTTTAATGAAAACAAAATCTGATGTTATCATCTGGATCCAGTAAAACTGTCAGTGTCTACAACAGTCATTCACCAGTTTCCACATTTCAAACTAGGTAAATAGTTCAATTCGAAGGGAGTATGTTTTGCTAAGTGTTGCAATTCTAACGGAATATTTGTTGCCAAATAGTGGAATTCTGACGGAATATAAAATTTAACGGAGTATGTGTTAAAAATTCACGCTACTTATTCTATTCCACAAACCGGTAAGTAAACTAGTTTTCTTCTTTTTGTTTTGTTAGTTGACATACAAAGAATAGTACAAATATGTGCTACTGTATTTGCATCTAATTTTATTTCAAATTATTAGTTAACCTAAACGAAAATGCAAATTGGGTCTGAAACTCGCGATTGGGTCCATTTTCCTGCAATACGCGTACAGCCGAAAATGGCGGCCACATTTTAGTTGGCGTAACTCTCTACACCTTGTACATCAAGGGGCTCTAGATTTAGTCAATTATAACTTCGTTGTCTATTGCAAATTACAAATAATATTAACCTTAGTTCGTACTGCTTTTATATTTATTGCAATTAGTTTATTATGAAAAAATACATGAGTAGTTACTAGTATAGTAATAGGTTTGTTAAAATTAAAACCTCGTCTGTTGCATTTTACAAATAATTTTAACATCGAATGTACCATTGACAGGGGCATTATATTATATTTGTGTTACAGATACCCGCTCAAAATGCCAAAACGGAAGTGTGTGTTCACGGATGAATTGAAAAAAAAATGTCAGTGATTTTCGAATGGTCGACAAGAGTATGAAGCAGAATGTCTTGTATGCAGAGGCGGCACATTTGCATCAGTAGCAAATAAAGGTGCAGCTGATTTAAAAAAAAACATATAGAAACAGAAAAGCACAAGAAAGCACTTGCGTCTGAATGTTTGCAATAAAAACTGACATTTTAAAATAAAGAAATAAGCAGGAAAGGTTTGAAGTTGCTGCGGCCGAGGGTGCTTTTGCTTTTCATACCGTACCGTAAAACATCACAACTCTTTCAGATCAATGGATTGAACTTCAGTGTTACTCAAGAATGTTTTCCAAGATTCAGAAATCGCCAGCAAATTCTCATGTGCCAAAACCAAAACAGCTGCTATTATCATCTCTGTGACTGCACAGCATTCTACTGAAGCAGCTTTGGAAGCACTGAAGGAAAGATTCCATTAAAGGCACTCTACTTGTGCAGTACAATATCAAAGAGCTTTCATGCTCTGATTTCTATGCATATTTAAAACGTAGCCCAACTTTGTTGAAGACGATTTTATCATCATTAGTAGGCACAAAATCAATGTGAATTTATTATCTTATTGTTTGAATGTTAAAAAAATATGTTTCAGCGTCTTGTAGTTATTAAACAAAGGTGTCCTACTTTTCGTCCTACTTTTTAAAAATATTGTCCCCCTTGTCCTCCCTTTTCGGACCAAAAAATGGCATTTGTCCTCCTTTTTGTGTTGAACAATATGGCCACCCTAATCTACTAGTGCCGTTTGCGACGAGGGGAGAAGCAGATTTCGTTGCCGAGCGAGAGGTGTTGTAAGCTAGTGTAATGCTGTTTTTTTTTACTCCGGATTTCGTAACGTTTTCTGTCCGTCTTTCTCTCTTGCGTCCCCTCGCCTTGTAGGCACACTATCTGCTGTTGAAGGCTTGCGATGGAGGCCAATTTGAATTTATTCTGACGACTGATGTATCAGTATTAGACTAATAGATCTTGGGCTTCTTGACACTGACAAAAATGTGCTTCAACTGTCATTGCTAGCAAAGATTACAGTAATGTCGTAAATAGATTACAGTAATGTCGTAAATAGCAACGTTTGGTTCTGTCGCAAAAGTATCCCTTGAAGGCGGATTTACAGGTACTCACAGTATGCGCTTGAACAGGGCCCTCGTTCTGGTTAGCAGGGATGGATTCTTCAAAATCCTCCTGAAAATAGGCTGCCCCACTAAATTGCTGGAAATGATAAAGTCATTCCACAAAGACATGAAGGAAATGATAAAGTCATTCAACAAAGACATGAAGGAAATGATAAAGTCATTCCACAAAGACATGAAGGAAATAATAAAGTCATTCCACAAAGACATGAAGGAATTGATAAAGTCATTCCACAAAGACATGAAGGAAATGATAAAGTCATTCCACAAAGACATGAAGGAAATGATAAAGTCATTCCACAAAGACATAAGGAAATGATAAAGTCATTCCACAAAGACATGAAGGGAATGATAAAGTCATTCCACAAAGACATGAAGGAAATGATAAAGTCATTCCACAAAGACATGAAGGGAATGATGAAGTCATTCCACAAAGACATGAAGGGAATGATGAAGTCATTCCACAAAGACATGAAGGAAATGATAAAGTCATTCCACAAAGACATGAAGGAAATGATAAAGTCATTCCACAAAGACATGGAGGAAATGATAAAGTCATTCCACAAAGACATGAAGGAAATGATAAAGTCATTCCACAAAGACATGAAGGAAATGATAAAGTCATTCCACAAAGACATGAAGGAAATGATAAAGTCATTCCACAAAGACATGAAGGAAATGATAAAGTCATTCCACAGAGACATGAAGGAAATGATAAAGTCATTCCACAAAGACATGAAGGGAATGATAAAGTCATTCCACAAAGACATGAAGGGAATGATAAAGTCATTCCACAAAGACATGAAGGAAATGATAAAGTCATTCCACGAAGACATGAAGGAAATGATAAAGTCATTCCACAAAGACATAAAGGAAATGATAAAGTCATTCCACAAAGACATGAAGGGAATGATAAAGTCATTCCACAAAGACATGAAGGAAATGATAATGTCATTCCACAAAGACATGAAGGAAATGATAAAGTCATTCCACAAAGACATGAAGGAAATGATAAAGTCATTCCACAAAGACATGAAGGAAATGATAAAGTCATTCCACAAAGACATGAAGGAAATGATAAAGTCATTCCACAAAGACATGAAGGGAATTATAAAGTCATTCCACAAAGACATGAAGGGAATGATAAAGTCATTCCACAAAGACATGAAGGGAATGATAAAGTCATTCCACAAAGACATGAAGGGAATGATAAAGTCATTCCACAAAGACATGAAGGAAATGGTAAAGTCATTCCACAAAGACATGAAGGGAATGATAAAGTCATTCCACAAAGACATGAAGGGAATGGTAAAGTCATTCCACAAAGACATGAAGGGAATGGTAAAGTCATTCCACAAAGACATGAAGGGAATGATAAAGTCATTCCACAAAGACATGAAGGGAATGATAAAGTCATTCCACAAAGACATGAAGGAAATGATAAAGTCATTCCACAAAGACATGAAGGGAATGATAAAGTCATTCCACAAAGACATGAAGGAAATGATAAAGTCATTCCACAAAGACATGAAGGAAATGATAAAGTCATTCCACAAAGACATTAAGGAAATGATAAAGTCATTCCACAAAGACATGAAGGAAATGATAAAGTCATTCCACAAAAACATGAAGGAAATGATAAAGTCATTCCACAAAAACATGAAGGAAATTATAAAGTCATTCCACAAAGACATGAAGGAAATGATAAAGTTATTCCACAAAGACATGAAGGAAATGATAAAGTCATTCAACAAAGATATGAAGGAAATGATAAAGTCATTCCACAAAGACATGAAGGGAATGATAAAGTCATTCCACAAAGACATGAAGGAAATGATAAAGTCATTCCACAAAGACATGAAGGGAATGATAAAGTCATTCCACAAAGACATGAAGGAAATGATAAAGTCATTCCACAAAGACATGAAGGAAATGATAAAGTCATTCCACAAAGACATGAAGGGAACAGTCCAATACGATAGAAACAACATCCCAACACTTTGACATTAGCAGTGGCGTCAAACAGGGATGCGTCCTGGCTTCGACCCTCTTCGGGGTCTTCTTTGCCTTGCTCTTGAGACATGAATTCGGGGATGCAACCGTAGGAATATGCTTTCACACTAGGTCAGATGGCTGACTGTTTAACCTCGCAAGGCTGAAGGCAAAAACGAAAATCAGAAGGGCCACTACAAGAGAATTGTTGTTCGCCGACGACGCTGCAATCGTCATTCAAAGTCAACAGAAGCTCCAGAGCTTGATGAATGCAGTGACTTTAGGTTCACAATAAATCTAAAGAAAACAAATGTGCTGTATCAGGGTGTGGATGTTGCACCAGTTATTACTATCGATGGTCACTAAGGCGCCACCTCAGATTTGGCGAAAAGAAACTCTTACAACAAGCAGAAGAGAAAAGATCCCGCCGAAAGGAACAACAGATAAGAAAGCATCTGTGGGCTATCACCTCAGGGGCGCATTCCCAGAGTCAGTTATGAGTGAAGGGGGTACTTCACTACACGCAGAATAGAAGAAAGGAAACGGTATGATAAAATCACTAATGTGGAACTGGTGAAATGAACCAGGCAAATATCCGTGGAATAATTGTGAGAAAAAGACATTACAGGATACACTGGGAACATCAGCTGATAACATTACATGGCAGTCCTTGTTCTGAAATACCCATGGCGACCAAAAAAGCACAGGGAGAAAGGAATTGGACATAAACATGAATGGGATCAAGAAAAAAGATCCTGAATGGATAGCACAGTATAGAAAAAGTTGACATGTACGAGGGTCGTTCAAGTCAAACCGGGACTTTTTGATCTGGAAGTACAGGAAGGAATGCTAGCGTGGTGGTGCTACTGACAGTAGTAAGTAACAAGTGTGACCTACTCGTATTATCGTTACCGTTATTACCATTAGGTGGCGTACGCGTCACGGGTCAGTCCCTGATAGATAATGAAAATGGCGGACAACAGAGTTAGTGCACTTTGGGTGCCAAGACAGCTTTCCGCTTTTGACCGGCAGAGAAGAGTTCAAGTGTGCACTGAGTTGAAGGATCGTTGTGGCAGGGAAGGCCAGAATTTTCTGAATCGCTTCGTTACGTGTGATGAAACCTGAGTGCATCATTTCACTCCGGAATCAAAACGAGCATCCATGCAGTGGAAGCATATGGACTCACCACCACCCAAAAAATTTCGGAAAATTGCGTCTGCTGGGAAAGTGATAGCGAGTGTTTTCTGGGACAAATGTGGCATTATTCACGTGGATTTTCTACCCCGTGGTGCCACTGTCAACAGTGAAGAGTACTGTCGTATTCTAAGTGATGTGCATAACCATCTGCGGAAAAAACGGCCTGGTTTGATAAGAAAAGGCGTCCTGTTTCTACAGGATAACGCAGGACCACATACCGCTCACAGCACCACGTGCAAATTACAGCAACTCGGGTAGGAGGTATTGCCACATCCCCCTTGCAGCCCAAACCTCGCTCCGAGCGACTTCTACCTGTTTGGACCCCTGAAAGAGTTCCTGGGAGGTCAGCATTTTAGCACTGATGACGAAGTGAAGCAATGTCCTACAATGGTTCAGGAGTACTGACATATCTTTCTACGCTAAAGCTTTTCAAGCATTAATTAAAGGCTGGGATAAGTGTATAAATGTTGCAGGGGATTATATCGAAAAATAAATGGCAATTTCACTCCCACAAATTTGTTCTTTTAGTTTGTACAAACAAAAGTCCCGGTTTGACTTGAACGACCCTCGTATTTCTTGAAGACATGTGCACCACTTGGAGCTGAAAGGTTATTAATTAATGAAAATGAGAAAGACTGGACGCAGTAAACTGACCTTTGACATAATTTACAACACATTGATATGGATCCTGTATAAAGTAAAAAGTAAGTAAACTTTAAAAGAAAAAAATTAAGTAACCCTAGTGACGGTTTAATGTTATGGGTTGGGCCATGTTCCTAGGGCCCAGGCGTAATAAACTTTAATTACAATACAGGTATATTTCGTCAGTCAAGCTAACAGCATTTGGACGCCGCAATTGTCACTCACTCGATCATTCGTTTGTGCTATATGCCACTTTCAGCTTTGTCGGCTTTTAGATCTGCCGTTAGTGCGTTAAATAAGGTAGGTGTTTATTACTGTGGTTGTAGATTGGCGCTTCCGTATATTTAGCAATAAATATAAACATGTGCCCGCTTAGCGTCGCTTCCGGCTAGACCGTATTCGACATAACGGTGTTTACTGGCGAAGTAAAAGAAAAAAAAACAAATCCTTTAAGGATTACGGCAGTACCGACTGGCAAGAACAGACAAATGTTTCAGGAAAAAAAAACTCCTCGTCAGCTTGAACAAAATGCGCACAACAGCTTACACAAATGTTACGAATACGTTTACAGTATATGGTACGATGGCGAATTGCACCCGTCTTTTGTAGGGGATCTTTCTCAAACCAATTTAATTAATTTTTTGTTTGTTTTGTTTTGGTAACTGGAAAAGTCCACCTTGTAAAATGTGATGTTAGAGAAAGCAGATACTAAAATAAATACAGATCTATCAAGAAACGACGAGGCTAGGGACATCGCTGGACAGCAAACAATGCAGGAGTTGTATAGAGAAACAATGCATAATTTGGTTCAGACATTTTGTGAGAAGGAATTCCGATTGACAGTCAACCAGTAGCTTCTTCTTCAAGAACAATGCCATTTGTCGCAGGTGATCATGTCTCTCCACAACCTCCTGTCCACAGTGGTGTGTATCCATTTTGTTCTTGACTTTATTCCATACCACGATGTCAAAATGTCCAGCATCTTCTCTGTTTTTATCGATCCCAATCTCTATTTCCTTCAATCTTTCATGGATGTACCAATATATGTAAGCTTTGTTCTTCTTATAACGCGGAAAAGAAAGTAAATTGCTTCGTTCTAGCGCGAATAATAATCTTCCTTTCGCACTTGCTTTTTTTGTTGACATTCTTATTACTCTTTTAGACGTTCTTGCAATTCTGTACAGTATTCAGAAAAAACGACATCTCTGTGGCCTCCATGGAGTTTTTCTGTTTGTCTACTAATTTCTCATTGCTCGCTTCCATATGTCGGAATTAGCTCTTTGGTTATTTCAATTGAGAAAGATTTGTTGCAAAGAATACTCTTCCTTTTTACTGAACGCTGCAACAAATGGCACGAGCACACTCAGGCTGGGAGACCGGGAATAAATATTTTATTTTACCAAAACAAAAATTAACAGATAACTACCAGAACAAAGAAGAATTATTAAAGAAGAAAACAATACATAAACAAAATATTCGCCACAAATTTTCTGTAAAAAAGTAAGATAAATTACAAAACATTACAAAGCAGTGCATTCCCATTAGAAATACATGAGTCAATCTCAAGGGCAATAAATAAATTGTAGCATACAATAAATCAAAAGTGCAAACATCTCAAAACTCAACAGGGTGACAGGAGATGTACTCAAATACAGGGAAGAGATACGCCAACAGATCTTAGAAAACGCCACACCAAACTCCAGAGAATTTGCAGCCTGGAAAACAACAAATGTAATGTACTATATAGACAAATGGAACACTATATACACCCAAATTATAACCCATATGGGGTTGAACGGGGTATCTCATGCACAAAACAAAATCCAATGCTTTGTGCAAGGTTCTAAAATCAACAACAACGATCCCGAAGCTGATGGATGTAGGAAGTGAAAGACACACTATAGAATCACAACGTGACAGCACACCAGGCCAACAATTAGAAATTGGAATTGGAAACTAACAATCAACACTGCCTGTAACGATTCATAGCAAAGGCAGCTGATAAAAAAAGGGATCTACACAACAGCGAATACACAATCGTGCGTTCGTGTCGCTGGGTGCGACCTGTCTGCTAATAGGTACAATAATTATCTTTATGGCTGGGAACTGAATTAACAAGCAGCAGTTGCTGTAACAAAAAATTGGTGGCATTTTAATGAGATTGCATTTTTGTAATGAGAAAAGGTTTTTAAACAGACATATAATTAGTTAATCCTGTTTAATTACAGTAATTGTTCTTTGTATAACCTTTTTGTCTATGAATATTGGTTTCTTTCTGAACTTTGCGTTGCTATGGTGCTGAGAAGTCAGCAGACAATAGAGCAGTGGTTCTTAGACATTTTTTGTCTTTCGGAATGAAAATTTGCTCACGCCACAACGAATTTTTTATCGATAAGAAATACATTTAAAAACACAAAAATTAACTCATTGCAGTGCTTTATTCACAATATAGAACACAACTTCTTTATAATATTATCATGAGACATTCAGAAAGTATCAAGCGAACGGATTTTTACGTACCACGAAGCGAGTATTGGAGTGCCCGTTTTTTATAATTTACATTACTTTTTAATGCTCGGTATTTTTAAAATATTATTATTAACATCTATTAGATATAAAATAAATTATAGGCCTATTACTGATTAAAATCTGGAAACTTTTAGAAAATTCTACGCGTTTCTGTACATATATTTCCAATATTTTATCACATGTAACAAAATAATTTAAAAAATGACCTTCATGTTTATTATTGGCATTTTGCATTTTTTTAAACTGCCTCTAAATCCTTGATTGTCTTTGAATCTTCCCGCCACATCTGTCATCCTCTCCGCGCCGCACCAGTGTTGCGCGCCGCACGGATTAGGAACCAGTGCAACACAGCGTGGAATTGTTCAACAATCAGGTTGGCACGGGGTAGAGCTACGCTGCATTTTTATTTAACATCTAAATATAAGAATCACCAAGTGTTATGTATACTCTTCGGTACTCTATTGGCAGGGGTCGACAACCGGTCGACGTTGATGTATCGATATCAATCGGTGGATCATTAGGTAGGTCTCTAGGTGGCAGAGGGACAAAAAGAATGTTTCACTTAGGTTGTTCTTGTTGTTTAACTAGAGCTGCTGGGAGCCGCGCTGGTGTAATGATTACCACATTGCGCTGGCGATCAGGTGTTCAAGGTTCAAGCCCGGGCGTGAGCATTTGAAGCAGTGTCATCGACCGGGATTTTGACTGAATAACCTGAACGGCTCCTGAGATAAACCCTCTGTGGATGGGAAAGAGCGAAGCTCCTGACCGGGTTGGAAGGAAAGTCCACAGGCTGCCCAGCCTCGCAATGACATGTCATTGGGCCAAGGGCTGAAAGCCCAACTGCAGCTGGTTAAGGAAAAAAAAAGAGCTGCTGAGATTCTCGCTCTTTTGCAGCCAATACCAAGTTGAAGACTCCTTGGTATTATCTACACTGTAGATCTAGACTTTTCCTGTCTTTTCTGCTATTCGGAAACGTGTTGAGTTGAAGTCATGAGCTCCAGTTTCTCCAGCTTGGCTGGCATTTAAAGGATCATCACATCTGATCCCAAGCTAGGAGGAAGAAGCACGTGGTATACTAAGACCATCCAAGGCGGCTCTCCAAATACGCAGAGCTAAATACTTGAGCTCTCCCAAGGAATCGTTACGTCCTACACAGTGCTACTCCTCAGCTCCCCCTGCCTATCATGGGTCCACAGTGAGATCCTCCTACATGCAGCCACCCACTTAAAAGCCAGAGTACATATGGGGCTCAAGTGATTCTTCCATGTTTAATGTGCAATACTGGGTTCTCAACACGTTTCACCACAAGGAGAATCCCTGGAAGTGTACGGATGATTTCAAGAGTTAATGAGAATGTAATTAGCCTCACAGACAGGAGTTCACTTCCACATCTGTACACTATATCATTGTGCATAGCTGGTAGTCATATAAGGATGATTCCAGATATACCTCCTTGCATTTCACCTAGGTAAACTGCGAACTAGCCTTTTCCTTCCGGTTCTTAAAAGTACAGTGTCCCCATTATTTAAAGGTTTCACGACATTTCCAGTCAGAACCTGCAAGGTGGCAAACTAAAATTCACCTTATTCTTGACTGTATAAAATATAAAGCCATTTTTTTTTTTTATTAAAGTGAAGTTAATATTCGGTAAAATATCGTTTAGTTCGAGTTTCACACCGTTTTCTCGATGAAATTACAGGAAGCAGATCGACCGTCAGAGATTAGTTACAATATGGCTGCACTTATTCCAGATAACCTGAGATCAGACATGATTTTATCAAGCTGGATCTTTAGAGGGCTCAGGGGTTCTAAAGTAGACACCCACACTCCTTGGTTGCCGATCGCTGCTCTATGGTGTAGAAAAACATGGACAATGAACACACATTTGGAAGAAAGAATTGAGGCCCGTGAGGTGTGGATATATAGAAGAATGGGGCGCATCTCATAGAAAGAGAAGAAAACATGTGAAGAGGTCCTGGAAAGTCTAGGAAAGAGAAGAAAACATGTAAAGAGGTCCTGGAAAGTCTAGGAAAGAGAAGAAAACATGTGAAGAGGTCCTGGAAAGTCTAGGAAAGAGAAGAAAACATGTGAAGAGGTCCTGGAAAGTCTAGGAAAGAGAAGAAAACATGTGAAGAGGTCCTGGAAAGTCTAGGAAAGAGAAGAAAACATGTAAAGAGGTCCTGGAAAGTCTAGGAAAGAGAAGAAAACATGTGAAGAGGTCCTGGAAAGTCTAGGAAAGAGAAGAAAACATGTAAAGAGGTCCTGGAAAGTCTAGGAAAGAGAAGAAAACATGTGAAGAGGTCCTGGAAAGTCTAGGAAAGAGAAGAAAACATGTAAAGAGGTCCTGGAAAGTCTAGGAAAGAGAAGACAACATGTGAAGAGGTCCTGGAAAGTCTAGGAATGAGAAGAGAATTAATAAAAAAAACAGGTAAAGGTAAAGGTAGTCCCATGGCAGATAATGCCGTAGGGGATTGAAGTGTTAGAGACTTCACATTCCTAGCTCCAGCATCAAAAGGTGGTGTGACCAGTTTCCTTCCCTAACTCTACATCAAAGTCAGGTACCCATTTACAGCTGGGTAGACTAGAGTGTGCCGATACCGTTAATCGAACCCGCTCATAGAGGAATTAATACAGGAGATCAAAATTAGATAGATAATATAATTTGGCAACATAAAAAGACATAATATCTTGCTGAAGACCATAATGGAAGGAAGAGTTCAGAAGGCAAACGTGCAAGAGGAAGACGGTGCTATAAGTGGGATGATAATATCAAGAGATGACTTGAAATAGTTTATCAGGGACCCAAAGACGCAGCAATAGAGACCGCAGTCAGCGACTCATAGCTTGACTGCCTGCGTCAGGACCAGCGAATCAGAGCTGGTCAAGACCGCACTCCACCTCCACGTGGTGGTTCTGGAAACAGTCTGCAGCAGTGCAGGCTGGCTGAGCGAGTGTGGATCGCAATGGGAAGGCAAACCCGGTCCTAACAAATGCCGTGCAGAAGTCGGATGTGTCGACCGAAAGGTGCAGATATCACAGCTTAGGAAAACAGACACAACGCAACCACCGTCCTTTTCAGGACGAACGAGGAAGAAGAAAAAGAAATAGTTTATCAGAGTTCACCATCAAGATAAGAGACAGAAGACGTTGGAGATCCATCGCAGTTGGCCTTGGATGTGCAATTGGCAGCTGATGCTGATGATGATGTAGTGGTTTTGTATGATGGTGATATTACTAAGTGTGATGCATGAGGTCAGCTGTGAAGGCTCCTGAGATAAAATGTAGCTGTGAATTGTCAGAAGGCCCTTCTTGCTACCACTACGACCTCACACCTATCTTTTTTTACTAATGAATGTGGCTACGTTAAATGTCTAGGGTAATGATATGTAATGTGCTGTGGTAGTTTACATACACACACACAGATATTTACTAAGTCTAATAATATTAATAAATGTTATAATACACTGAGTCACTTTCTGTTCAGCCACGCGCTCATCAACAGACAGCGATTTTGATAGAATTTCGGTTCTTGCCTTCAGGGAAGTACCCAGTTTTTATTTTATTTAGTTTTTATGTGTCCTATCTAGCCTTCACTTTCTTTCCTTTCCTGACGAAGGCCTTGTGGCCGTAACGTAGACTATTTTCTTTGTCTTTTGTCCTCGTAAGACGAATCACCATTTTTCGATTTTTTTTCAAACCCATCCATTATAATACACTGAACTAACTCATGTGTGTAAAATTTGGATAGTAATTTTCTTTAAATTTATTTGTTCTGAACCAAGGTTTTAATTTGGTCAGAACATATGAAAGGTTTTGCAATTATGAAAGAAATGCATGAATATTACATAATAAATGCAAGGTGTGTACATATGTATGTTACTAGACTAGTTAATATTACTACTGTTTATAGTTGTAATCTATTTGGGAGAACACTTAATGGATGTGCTGTTGGGGTGGCCTCATCACTCCCTGTCTATGGTGACTACACATTGTCCAGTTATTTGATGGAAATTTTATGGGTGTGTTAGGAAATAAGTTGAGTTGGTGAATTCTCAGCAGACCAGACGCTCACGTAGCTTGAAGGTGTAGCTCTGGTGCTGAGATCTGGTGGCCCCACCTCTCCGTGCTTGGGGGCAATATCAGAAGTCTGGTGGCCCCACCTCTCCGTGCTTGGGGGCAATATCAGAAGTCTGGTGGCCCCACCTCTCCGTGCTTGGGGGCTATAATAGGCTGCTCTGACAAAATGTTACTGCACGGGTCCACTCTTGTAATATTCAACAACTCATTTGACACCGCATTGGTGCCAACTGAAACTCACAGTTCTGCAATCAAAGTATTAGTCATGTGTCAGAATTCCATCCTCTAACCATTTCTGGACACAACACTACACAACAACAACACCACATAGACGGGTCAGATCTTTCTGACCAAACAACACATCTTACCAAGTTGGTTTCACATAGGATAAGTTCTCCCAGACTACGTATTCTGAAATATGTTCATTAGCTTCCTGCCATAGAATAGGATAGGTGATATGTTTCACTGATCTCAACACTTGATCTGTCCTTCATAATCCTTGCTGGAGTTTATGTATTTTATTTGTCTCTAGACCCTGAACTGGGGCGGGGGGTCTAGAGCGAATCCTTACTTGTTGTAAGGGACAGATTATGCTATTGCAGTATCAAATCACTCGAAACCTTAAACAAATATTAAAATGTACAAAGAAATAATTTCAGTCTTACCAGAATTATGAATATAGAACACAGTTAAATGCTAGCAAAACTCAGCTGAGCTGCTGGCCTTAGGATGGCGTCCCTCTAAATATTTCAATAGCTTCTGGGAATTACACCACTTAATAATTCACTGTGTCTACTAGGACAACTTATAATGAATGGCACAAAATGCGCGTCTGAGCGCCGATAATATATTCATCTATGGCCAATCACTGCCTTTTCTTTTTCAAATTCAAATATCCTACCAAAAAGTCATTTCAGTCATACCTCAGTCAAGTATGCCTTATTGTCTGTTGGTCCGTCCGTCTCTACTTGCGTTTCACAAAAAAACACACTTGTTTTTTGAACCAACTCTGCCTTCCCCTACACAATTTTGCCTTTAAAGTTATTTTTAGCCACAATTCACCATCCCACCCCGTCTCTTCATTCCAACTAGATTTTAGCACTTGCGTCTTCAAGGCCACAATTTTTTGAAAATTAGTGACATGTTTTATTTCAATGCAGACGCTCGCTGATATGAACAACACAGTCTTTTGTCAATATCTTTCTTATTATCTGTCCGTCTGTATAAATGAAAGCATATTATTTCACTGCTCAAGATGGGCCATCCGGCCAGCTAGGTTTTATATTCCTAACATTATTATTAAGAAAAGTTACTTTTCAAATATTTTCTAGAATCTTCTGGAATGCGTTCATCACTGCATTCAAATAAACGGACTAAGTTATCGCAAAAGCGTCCAAGAAATGACTGTGGCGTATAATATCCAAGGTCCCTTTTGTCGATTTCTTTACTTTATGTCAACTTGGGGAACGTGACTTTTTCCTCCTTTCCCCACCACTTGCGTCTTTTAGGCTTGCTAGTTTCAAGCACGCGTTCAGTCAGATTTTTCCTTTTGATCTCCGTTCTCATCCCGTTCCGTTTTGCCTTCAAGTCTAACAATTTAATTTCCATGGCGGGTGATGACCCGCGGCGTGGGCGATCATGTATTCTAGCAGCTTACGCATTAGTTTTTATCCCTACGTTGTATCATTGGAGATATTTTAACGTTGTATCACGGTTAATTTTGTGACACATCTCCCCACTTGAAAACATGCCTACGGCAAGTTCTAAAACCAGTGATACACATAGATAAAATCTCTCCTTACGCCTGCCATTACTCTAATTTTGATCACAGGGGTGCCGACTGAGGAAATCTGCACCGACATTCAATTTGCCTGGGATATATTGGATACTAAACTGATAAGGTTGAAGCAATAAAGACCACCTCAGCAATCTTGCGTTTTCATGCTTAGCCTGAGATAAGAATACGAGAGGCTGATGGTCCGTCTCGACCACAAAAGTCCTACCATACAGATAGATTTGAAACTTCTTTATTGCCCAGATTAACGCTAAACATTCTTTTTCGCTTGTGGAGTATCCTTGTTCCGCCTTATTCAATTTGCGGCTTGCATAAGCGACTGGTTTCAGTTCCCCATCAGGTGAAGATGATCTTTGCAACAAAGCCGCTCCGAGTCCTACATTACTTGCATCGGTTCTTAAGACAAAGTCCTGTGTCAAATCAGGCAGTTTGAGAATAGGCTTGCTAGTGAGTTTTTCCTTTAAGTCTTGGAACGCTAATTCACTTTGCGCAGTCCAATTAATTTTATCTGGAAGTCCCTTGCGAGTCAGATCAGTCAGAGGAGCACAAATAGAGTTAAAATCTTTGATATATTTTTGATAAAATCCGCATAACGACACGAATGATCGCACGTCCTTTTTTGTTTGTGGTCTAGGTGCTCTCTGCAGTTTTTCCAAGTTCTTGGGATCAGGGGTCATGCTACCCTGATATACAGTGTGTCCCAAGAATTCCAACTCTTTGCATCCAATGCAACATTTTGTTCGCCTCCCTAAGCCTATTAAATAACATTTCTAGAGCTTCAATGTGTTCTTCAAATGTCTCTGTGGCGACGAGAATATCATCCATGAAATTCGTGATACATGGGTTATTCAGGGGATCCAACAATTTGCGCATCATCCTTGAAAATACACTCGGAGCATTTTTCAGTCCGAATGGTAGCATGTTGAATTCATAATGTCCATCCGAAGTGCTAAAAGCCAAATAAGGTCTCACTTCAGGCTTCACTGGGATCTGGTAATAGCCTTTACTAAGATCCACCTTTGAAAAGTATTTTGCCTTGTTCAGTCTGGCAAATAACTGTTTTGTGTCTGGTAATGGATCCACTTGTCCTTCTGTGACAGCATTCAGTTTCCTGTAATCTATGCACAGTCTGTGTTCCCCAGACGGTTTTCTCAACAAAACGACACTAGAGCTAAAAGATGATTCACTGTGTGAAATAATCCCCTCCTTCAACAAATAATCTATTTCTTCCTTCAATGCCTTCTCCTTCGCGAACGGAATAGAATAGGCTCTCATACAGATTGGGTTTGAGTCTACCAGTTTCATGTCATACTGTAGCAAATTTGTATGGCCTGGTTTATCTGTTAATACATCTGTATGTTCCTCCAGAACCTGTTGAACTCTCTCCCTCTGGTTTTTAGTCAGGTGCTTACTGACTTTTACCTGTGCTGCTGTTTCACAAGGATGTAATGGGTATTCATGTGAGGTGAGTGGTTCCTTTTGCATTTGAGTTGCGATAGCTAAGGTCAGTAAGGGGGTGCTTTCCTGGAGTGGTCTGTCCAGATACTTCTTTAACAGGTTTACATGATAAACTTTCTCCTTCCCCTTTTTGTCAATTTTATAGTTTGTTCTAGACACCTTCTCTAGAACCGTATATGGACCTTGCCATCCAATTTGTAATTTATTCTGGCTACCGGGTAGTAGAAGCAGCACCTTCTCTCCCACTGCCAGTTCTCTGTCCTTTGCCTTCCTATTAAAATATGCTGCATGTTTCTTCCTGGCTTGTTTCAAATTATCATTTGCCAGTTTCCATCCAGCTTTCAAACGAGTGGTCAGTTCGTTCACGTATTGATAAGATGAGGTAACAGTCTCTTCCGCCTTCTCATCTGTCCAGGTCCTTAATAGTGCTACATCTGGACCTTTAATTTATCATACGTATTTTTCATGGAACCCGTCTGGTCCCGTCCATTAGAAGCACTATAGTGAGGACTTTTCTTCCTAGAATCATCACTCACAAATCGACCACTACCAATTTTTTTCTTGGGTTTATCTCCCCACTTTAGATTGCTTATGAGAGATCTTCGCTCTCTTTTCTGTTCTTCCAGTTTATATAAGTCTGACCGAGGGATTGTCATCTTATCCTGGGTAAAATTTCTTCTTTGTACTCTTCGCATAGTGGCCATGTTAATCCATTCAAGTGAAGACTGGGTGTGAAAAGGGGGCTCCCATTGCACTTTGTCTCCTTGAGTATCATTAGTTTTCCTTCCAGGCCTAATTTTGCCCCGTGGCGTTTCTAGGTCCTGCACATATTTTCCCTTTGTGGGTGTTCCCTCATGAAATATGCCACATGCTTCTACAAAGTTTTCAATATCGACATTTACGTCGGGCCAATAGTATTTGCGAGCAACTTTTTGGCAGATGGTACCGACTTTTTCATGGTCCCCATCTTTTCCAACATGTAAGCTCCTTATTAAATTTGCCCTATATATCTTGGGAAGAACCAACTGTCCGTGACCAGTGGATCTAGTTCCTGTCTTCCTATATAGCAATCTGTTCTTCATAAAATATTCCCCCTTGCTCGGAGGTGTGTGGCATTTGGGCAATTTTTTAAAACATGGCTTGAGTGTCCTATCCTCAGCCTGCGCCTTCCTCATCTCCTCTGGATGAGCATTTATAGGTTCACCTTCTTCCTCCTTCTTCTGTGACCTGGTCTGCACTGTCGCCATGATCACAGGTCTCTCGGGATTCCCCAAGAAGACGTATCTACACCCCAATATCAGAGGGTAGATTGGTTCATCTATCACTGCTGCTCTGATTTCTCCTTCCACATAGCGAGTTTTCACCGTTATCCTTGCGATGGGAAGTGTCATGAGTGGTATGTCCTTAGTTGCCCCTTGTATTTCCACTGTTTCTGTGGTATACTGACTTGGGTCCACTAGGCTAGACTTCACAACTGAATCATAATCCAAACCTGTATCATAAAGGCACCTTATGGTGACCCCATTACAAATAACATCCTCACAAACTGGGGGGTGATAAGGTTCCTGCTGTCCCTTAGGATTAACCTTTAATCTTTGAGTCCCCGACTTCATTGCAGCAATGTTTGAAGGTTTCCTTCTACAAAATTCGGTGTTATGGTTATCTTTCTTGCACCATTTACACCATCTTTTTCCTTGGTTAAACGGTTTTCTTTCATTGGATTTTTGGTCATTGAACTGTGAGTTTCTGTCTCGGTAGTCATTTCTTGGCCGTTCAAAGTTTGTCCTACCTTTATTTCCCTGCTCTCTATTATCAAATTTATTAAATTGCTGTGGAGCTTTAAAATTGTCTATGTGCTTCTTTTTAGCACCACTTACCTCTGCCTGGGCTGCCTGATACCTTTCAGCGACATTTAAAACCTCCCCCAACTTCTCTGCACCTTGTTCCATGAGAAATTTTCTCATGTCTGGAGCCATGGACTCTCTCAATTGCTCAATCATGATCATTTCTTTAAGATCTTGGGTCTTCCCCAGAGCAGTCCATTTCTCCAAATAGGTTTCCAGTCTGGCAGAGAATTGGTGGTATGTCTCCCCAGACAACAGTTTGGCATTTCTAAATTTCTTACGATAAAATTCCCCATTTTTTTCGTACCTCAATAACAAAGCCTGCTTTAACATGTCATAATTCTCCTGGTCTTCTCTGTTCATTTTTGCGAAGACTTCGTAAGAAGTACCTCTCAGTCCCTGTGATAGCTTTAAACTCCACCTCTCTCTCTCTCTAACCCATATGTAGTAGCTAATAACTCAAAACGTCCTAGGTACCCCTCTATGTCATCGTCTTTTTCAACAAAATGGTCTAAATGAAACCCCATAGCTGATGTTGAGGCTCCCAGACTGGGCGTAGCATCTGAGGCAAAAGGGCTGGCACCATTTTCAGGAGCCTGGCCTTGTAGCTCCAGCTCCCTTAGTCGTAATTCGTGCTCCCTCTGCAACCTTCTATCTTCTGCCTCCCTTTCGGCCTTTTTATCTTCTGCCTCCCTTTCGGCCTTTTTATCTTCTGCCTCCCTTTGCTGTCGTTTTTCTTCTGCCTCAATCTGCAGCCTCTTACTTTCTCTATCAGCCTCAATTTGTAACCTCTTCTCTTCAGCTACCTTTCTATCTTCCCTTTCAATATATTTATCACATTCAGCCGTTACATATTGAATTAAAATCTGACCATCCATTCCCATCTCCTTTGCCGTCAGCACAGCAGCTGATCTGAATTTGGCCAGCTCCGCCATACTTTTTAAACAAATCTAGCAATGTGCAAAATAAAATTTCCAACCACTAAAGTACTTCTAATTACTCTAGTCTAAAATAATTCTAATTAATTAATTAACTACCACTGGCTGTGAAGATTCACCAACTTTTATTTTCAGGGACACTTTTAATTTTAAGGGACACTTTTAATTTTTATAATGTGTTCCCCTAATCTAATTCTCCCCCCAGGAGATCCTAATATATTTGATAGGCTAATTATCCCGGGACAAAGAGACCCCAATATATGTAGTGGTTTTGATGGTATTGTATGATGGTGATATTACTAAGTGTGATGCATGAGGTCAGCTGTGAAGGCTCCTGAGATAAAATGTAGCTGTGAATTGTCAGAAGGCCCTTCTTGCTACCACTACGACCTCACACCTATCTTTTTTTACTAATGAATGTGGCTACGTTAAATGTCTAGGGTAATGATATGTAATGTGTTGTGGTAGTTTACATACACACACACACAGATATTTACTAAGTCTAATAATATTAATAAATGTTATAATACACTGAACTAACTCAAGTGTGTAAAATTTGGATAGTAATTTTCTTTAAATTTATTTGTTCTGAACCAAGGTTTTAATTTGGTCAGAACATATGAAAGGTTTTGCAATTATGAAAGAAATGCATGAATATTACATAATAAATGCAAGGTGTGTACATATGTATGTTACTAGACTAGTTAATATTACTACTGTTTATAGTTGTAATCTATTTGGGAGAACACTTAATGGATGTGCTGTTGGGGTGGCCTCATCACTCCCTGTCTATGGTGACTACACATTGTCCAGTTTGATGGAAATTGTATGGGTGTGTTAGGAAATAAGTTGAGTTGGTGAATTCTCAGCAGACCAGACGCTCACGTAGCTTGAAGGTGTAGCTCTGGTGCTGAGATCTGGTGGCCCCACCTCTCCGTGCTTGGGGGCAATATCAGAAGTCTGGTGGCCCCACCTCTCCGTGCTTGGGGGCTATATCAGAAGTCTGGTGGCCCCACCTCTCCGTGCTTGGGGGCTATAATAGGCTGCTCTGACAAAATGTTACTGCACGGGTCCACTCTTGTAATATTCAACAACTCATTTGACACCGCATTGGTGCCAACTGAAACTCACAGTTCTGCAATCAAAGTATTAGTCATGTGTCAGAATTCCATCCTCTAACCATTTCTGGACACAACACTACACAACAACAACACCACATAGACGGGTCAGATCTTTCTGACCAAACAACACATCTTACCAAGTTGGTTTCACATAGGATAAGTTCTCCCAGACTACGTATTCTGAAATATGTTCATTAGCTTCCTGCCATAGAATAGGATAGGTGATATGTTTCACTGATCTCAACACTTGATCTGTCCTTCATAATCCTTGCTGGAGTTTATGTATTTTATTTGTCTCTAGACCCTGAACTGGGGCGGGGGGTCTAGAGCGAATCCTTACTTGTTGTAAGGGACAGATTATGCTATTGCAGTATCAAATCACTCGAAACCTTAAACAAATATTAAAATGTACAAAGAAATAATTTCAGTCTTACCAGAATTATGAATATAGAACACAGTTAAATGCTAGCAAAACTCAGCTGAGCTGCTGGCCTTAGGATGGCGTCCCTCTAAATATTTCAATAGCTTCTGGGAATTACACCACTTAATAATTCACTGTGTCTACTAGGACAACTTATAATGAATGACACAAAATGCGCGTCTGAGCGCCGATAATATATTCATCTATGGCCAATCACTGCCTTTTCTTTTTCAAATTCAAATATCCTACCAAAAAGTCATTTCAGTCATACCTCAGTCAAGTATGCCTTATTGTCTGTTGGTCCGTCCGTCTCTACTTGCGTTTCACAAAAAAACACACTTGTTTTTTTAACCAACTCTGCCTTCCCCTACACAATTTTGCCTCTAAAGTTATTTTTAGCCACAATTCACCATCCCACCCCGTCTCTTCATTCCAACTAGATTTTAGCACTTGCGTCTTCAAGGCCACAATTTTTTGAAAATTAGTGACATGTTTTATTTCAATGCAGACGCTCGCTGATATGAACAACACAGTCTTTTGTCAATATCTTTCTTATTATCTGTCCGTCTGTATAAATGAAAGCATATTATTTCACTGCTCAAGATGGGCCATCCGGCCAGCTAGGTTTTATATTCCTAACATTATTATTAAGAAAAGTTACTTTTCAAATATTTTCTAGAATCTTCTGGAATGTGTTCATCACTGCATTCAAATAACCGGACTAAGTTATCGCAAAAGCGTCCAAGAAATGACTGTGGCGTATAATATCCAAGGTCCCTTTTGTCGATTTCTTTACTTTATGTCAACTTGGGGAACGTGACTTGTTCCTCCTTTCCCCACCACTTGCGTCTTTTAGCCTTGCTAGTTTCAAGCACGCGTTCAGTCAGATTTTTCCTTTTGATCTCCGTTCTCATCCCGTTCCGTTTTGCCTTCCAGTCTAACAATTTAATTTCCATGGCGGGTGATGACCCGCGGCGTGGGCGATCATGTATTCTAGCAGCTTACGCATTAGTTTTTATCCCTACGTTGTATCACTGGAGATATTTTAACGTTGTATCACGGTTAATTTTGTGACAGATGACGATGTCTGTGATGATGTATTTTATTTTTAAAAGTAATTTTTTTAAATTCTAATCAAGTCACGTGGTGTATATTGTCTGTATGAACTGCGGAATAGGCGATGGTTTTTTTCTGTTATCGACAGAGGTATCTACACAAGAATAGACAGACAGAGACAAGGACAATCTGGCTGATGCAAGGGAAGCTACTGCTATTTTCTTCCTATTATCACATCGCACACGACATTTCTGTCAATACATATTAAGTAAATCCGTAAAGCGATCGTGTCCCGGTGTAGGTACCGGGGCTCAGTGGCGTACTATGGGGGGTGCCCCGGGTGACAGCCTGGAAGGGGGTGTCATCGGACACTATTATGATAGTACGTACTGTTAAAAATATACGTGCAGATATGGTTCTTTATGGGGGAGGGTGCCACAGGTAGGATCCGCCCCGGGTGCCAAATACTTTAGGGCCGCCTCTGCCGGGGCTATCAACAAATCTTCCTTAAAGTGCGTCCGACTCAAGACTAGCATATTTTTCTCATCTCTTTTCTACTGGCACTTCTTCATGCTTCTTTGACCTTCCCTTTTCTTCTCTTCTAGCCCTCAAACTGAGAGTTATATGGCGATGCAACTTCATGTATTCTTAAGACGCGCCATAGAGTCCTTCGCCTGCTTAAAGAAATTAATTATGTTAACTACAGATCATATGAGAAGAAGAAGATGCTGGTGATGGTTAAGATACACGTTGATCAAACTGCTGATAGCATTACAAGTCAGTCCTTGTTCTGGAACCCCCAGGGTAAAAGTGGTAGGAGACCGAAAAATATATAAAGAGGAGAGCTGGACACAAATGAGGAAGAAAAGGAAAGACCTTGCGCTAGTAGCACGTGACAGGAGGATTTGGCATACGTTTGTTGAAGGTCTATGTTTCTTGTGGATTTGAAGGGTGATGAATGTATGAATGACTACATTCATTCATTCATAACCCTCCACTCTCAAAGGAGCATAGGCCTTCAACAAACACATGCCAAGTCCTCCTGTCACGTGCCATCATCTCAAGTTCTTTCCACGTTCTCCTCGTCATTTTATTCCCTCATTTCTGCTGCTACTTGTGCCGCTTTCCCTTGTTCGTTCAATGTCCGAACATTCCAGATGCCAAATGTGGAGGCTCTCCTAGAAGAAAGAAGGTTAGTCAGTAACACAGACTTCTTTCGGATTTCTCTGTGTTGCATCATATGCCTCCCTGCGAGAGGACCTTCCACTGTCTTGGATGGCTGTGTTTTATTTTCCTTAACTGACTTGTCCATGTTTGTTGAAGTTTTTTGTGGTTTAAATTTTTTTTACAAGATGGGGTAACCAGCCCCATGCCCAACCCTCCTTAGTCGCTTTCTACGACAAGCATGGTAGGGAACAGTGTTACTATTCTTTGCTCCCCTTTCGGGCCCCGGTAACACACAGGTGATGAATGACTACAGATCTTGTTAATTTCATGATTATTATTTTCTTCTTCCTTTTCTTCTCCGTTCACTGTCAGACGTCAACTTGAATATGTTTAACGAAAGCAGTGGTCACCATGACGTTGATGGTATCTCCGTAGAGTTTTTTTTCCCCCGTGGAATGGTACAGGTGACGGCCATATGACCTTTCTCTGCTCCTCATATGTCGGGCATCTTTGAAGTAGGTGTTCATTATTATTGTCTGCCGGTATGGATTACTGCGCCCAGCGGTAGGGCATAAAGCACAACAACTACTGTTTTCCACCAATCATGTGGTATATGATGACTAATGAGGACCGTGTTTATGGCTAGCATCATTGTCACGTGAAACAAAATGCAACATAAACACCATTGCAAGAGTACATATAATGCTTTAGATCTGGCTTCCTGAATGGGAGATAACTACAATACTTCTTAAGGGGCGAAAATCGATGAAGAGAGATAACTGTATATGTATACTTATTTTAGTTTAGTTTTAGATTTATTTGTAGCACAAACTAGCTGAGTAGTTCTCAGAACTTTTCTAACAAGTCTCAAGTAGAGTCTCAAGTCTCTTATTACAAATGTCAAAGTCCCTAACAGTAGTTTTCAAGTCGAGTCCCAAGTCGAGTCTCGTTTCTTTTTGTCTGAAATGTTTATAGCCGCAGTCGCTTTTGTTCAAACTATCACACCGATCTCTATAAATAATAATGAAAAATAATAATCTCTATTTTAAGTATATTATTTACTGACTGCTTTCATTTGATCAAACTCTGTTGGAACATATATTTTATCGGTTTTAAAACAAAACCATCTTCGGTTTCAACGTATGAGTTCGTTAAATGAAGACGACGAAGTTGATTTGCTAAAACTCGCCAAATACCGAGTCAAGTCGCAAATAGGAAAATCCGAGTCAAACCTCGAGTTGAGTCCTTGTGGTGATTTAAGTCCGACTCGAGTCTGAGTCCATCGACTCGAGTCGACAACACTGCAAAATAGCAGCCTGAACTCAAAATGCTATCATACTAAATGGTCCAGAGTTTAAGAACTGAATATTTTTTCATGCACATAAGATTAAGGTAAAGGCAGTCCCACAGTAGATGCTGCCGCAGGGTAGAGAAGTGTTAGAGACTTCACTATACTAGATCCAGCTTTATGAGGTGGAGCGACAAGTTCCTTTTCTTGCTGCCTTTGCTTCCCTAACTCAAGAGCAGAGTCATGTATCCATTTACAACTGGGGGTAGACTCTAGCGTGTCGCTACCAGGTTTCGAACCTGGAACCTGGAAACTTAGTCGCGACGGGCAAGCGATCTAACCATTATGCCAGCCGGACGCTGACAAAGAAAAAGGTAGGTAAAGGATCCCGTTACACGTCTATTGAGGCATATTGGAAATACGTTGTTTGGCCCGTATTTTCGTGACCATCGGCACACTAGGGGTGATGAGGTCAGCATCACGCCGGCCTCCTTAACCTTCCCAGAGTTGTTCTGGTACCCAATTCATGAGGTTGGGTCGACCCCGGAGCCGTTTGCGATCTAAAAAATCCCACCTCAACTGCGGATCGAACCATGGACCACCGAGCTAGGAAGCCAGTGCACTAACCACTGCGCCACCGCGGCTCCGGACGCTAATGCACACAGAAAACGTCTTAGACTGCAACTAGGAATGAACTATTTCAGAATAGGAGAACCTTATTGTGCAGAGCGTCCAGAAAAAAATAATATAGAGCATTTCCTACTAAAATGTACCCGTTATGAACAACAGATAAAACCAATATTAGATTATTTATAGACATGCAATTCATCCATAACTGTGAAACAGATGTTGAGAATAGACAGACTTAGCGAAATGCACAATTTAATAAAACAGTATATAACAAGAACTAAAATTAATATATAAGGATCAGTGATGGTTGTGAGGATAATAGGTAGTCTGATGAGGTGCTCATGTGGATGATGGCAGATAATTGGTGGATTGGGTGTCATCCCGGACACTCCCGAACTTTCTCACTCCTTTTCACCTTGTTAACAACAGGGCAGTTATGAGAGATTTTTTATTTTTTTTATTTATTTTTTTTATATATTATTTTAACTGTTTGTTTGTTCTGGACGGGGGAGGGCACACATACATACACACAATTTTACAGTTTTTATTTACTCTATTTGGACTTAGTGGAGGGGGGAGACAACACTATATCTGGATATCGGAAATCCAATTTTATTATCTTGAATTTACTACACTATATACCCTAATTATAACCCATCAAGGGTTGAACGGGATACTATGTCTTTAAAAAAAATGATGCACACAAGATACACTTGTAAAAACAAATTTAATGACAAACAATCTCCGACAAATGGAAACTGGCACTCGTAAGAAACGTAACAAACTAAGATAACAGAAAAGAAAGAAAAACAGTAGTAACCCAAGAGATCCGAACAGGATCACGTGACCTCTTTCTAGGGCGCATGTTTTATCTTAGCAACTAGAGCCATAATTACGTGTGTCTACTCAGTCAACGTCTATACGCCTGGGAAATGAAAGCACCTGTACCACCCAGAATGCCATAACTACAACCCTAATGAAAGCTAATCAACCACGACCTGGTAACTTAACGCCTGAGACCAGCCCTGTGCTGTTAAGACTTTTCTATAACCACGACCCATAATGTAAACATTTAAACATCAGCCGCTGAAGGTCAAACATCGCTTTGACTTAGGGAACTAAATCAGTTGGGGAACTTCAAAAACGATTAATAATATTTCAAGTGTATTTTGGAAAGCAAATACATTACAAATACACTCAAGGATTTCGATCATTTTCGGTAAGTAGACATTAAAGGTTTATTACTTGATTTTAACCCACTGTAATCAGATAAGTCTATTTAGCAGCAACAAACATTGCCTACAGAAGCATGCCGTCAGTATGTGAAAGACAAACAAAGCACACATATAAGAGAGAAAGAAATTTTGCAAAGACATCTCAAACATCTTCTAACAAACTCCAAAATGCAACATCCCCTCATGGCTGGACAGACATCAACCTACAGATTACTATCATTGCTCGCAATTTTTTTTTTTTTTTTTTTTTTTTTTTTACAACATTCTACCAGGATTTACATATACGAAAGACCAAAACTAAAATATTTATGGCTACAGCGAGCGTCTTATAATAATTAAATGGCATAACTATGAGAAAGTTTTGAAAATAAATCTGTGAATTTCACTTATAATTTAAGTCGCATGTTTGTAACCTCTTTTTACCAAACTGTGGCAAGATATGATGTATTTTTTTTTTTTTTTAAACCTACGCATTAAAAAAATTAATGACTCAGTCACGGCAAATGAAACACACCATTTAGTTTCTATTGATAAGCTGTCAGGTACGTTCGAATAAACAACAAAACACCGGATGATAGATTGCATGATTATAAATAACCACAAATACTTCAACTGAGAAGAATCCACGACAATTTTGTAAACAGAGACTTGGTAGTGAATATTCATGTGATTGTAACTTAACAGTTTAAGGTCTACATAAATTACCGAGAGTAAGGCGTGCTCGTGATATACGATATTACAGTACTAGGGATGTTAAAGAGAGCATTACAAAAGGAGGTAATCTGATCTTCAGAAGTATTGGTTCTTGACCTTATTGGGAACGGGCTCACTTGGTTGGAAATTAAACCCAGGAAACCTCTTGCAATTACGATTGCATCTTGCTCGGACTTAACTTACGCGGATTTTGGCTTTACGCGGTTGGTTGATAGTGAAATAATAATGTCAAATAGCTTTTACTCGAAAACTGTGCAATTTTGGGGGAAGGGGGGTGAAGAGTTGCTACGACCACCACCCTTTTTACTTTACGTGGACCCTATGCGATGTGCTCAGTACCTAACCACCGCGTAAGATGCGATCGTACTGTGCTAAACGAGCTCTTCACTCCAGGATTGATCAGTTCTGCCAAACTGTAGCGGTTATGACAGTAAAGATTTTGTTGTACATAAAATGACTGTCCTGAATTGTAGTAGCACCGCAGCCAGCATGAAGCCTTTTCGGCGGTTTCATTAAGTTTTTTGAGTGCCGTTATCAATTCACTTAACTACAATCCCAGTCGTTTCACTAGATCATAATATACTGAGACCGCCATTTTCAGTACAAATACAGACCGCGAAATTGTCTAAGGGCATGAGAGATAGCATACATAAGGACATGAGGTATAGCATACATAAGGACATGAGGTATAGCATACATAAGGACATGAGGTATAGCATATATAAGGACATGAGATATAGCATACTGTCACGAAGTGGATTTTAGTTTAGAGTTTGTCGGAATATATAGACAAGACACTAGTATGAAGAAGTCTGAGAAGATAGATTTTGTATGAGATATGACAGTGACTGTGGAAAGATGAGACTTATAGCTTCGAGGGTGAGAACCTAGATTGACTCTCCTTCGCCACTCGTGACTTAGTTAAGAGCTATCGACTCACCACCTCTGACTACCATAAAGGAGATAAGGTTTCACTAAAGTCCACAGACACAACTATACAGACAAGCATATACGTACAGTATAGTTATAGAAAAACTGATCCAGTGTACATTTTATAGTTTATTAAACAACAAAATAAATAACACAGCAAAATAAATAGCGTGCGAGGTCGCACACCTGAAAAAAACCAGAATAATTAAAATGACAGACATTATAACCAAACACTTTCACCCTTCTCTTTCAACCTGCATGGGAAAAAAGAAGTAAGGATTAAACACACTGTACTTGTTGGGGGTCTCAATTTAAGAGCCGCCTCTCCTAACTATCCTATTATTATTAGTAATAACCTTAAAACACTGTCCTGCTGCAAACTTAAAACTAAATGTCTACACCTTCTAAACGTACTATATGATGTCCTACACAACTAACACTATACCACAAGCACTGATCCACTAACGGACTTCTTCAGTGCTAACTCAGAGGCTGTCCTCTAACTCTGTCTATCTGACTCTCTAACTTCTGTCTCTCCTCTGCTACTGCTCAGTGTCTCTATGACACTACCGTCTTCTGCTGAGTGGCGTCTCCGTTAAGCCCCTCCTCTTGATAGCATTCGGAAAGGAATGATTTCCCTTTCTCCCTTCCAAACTACAGATGCTGATGACTTTGGTATTAAGAACAATGGACTTGACTCGGGATGTAGATGCTTCACTGCTGATGAACCTTCTTTCAACTGCCCAGTTAACCTCTTCGGGTTTAGGACAAACGGCTTTATTATGCCGTATAAAACAACAACACCAGGCCACGCGCATAATTGGTGTGTTATAACGAGCTAAGAGCTCCGGATTTTAAGGAAACCCGTTCCAGCTGAAGAATGTGCTTCACTGCATGAGATCTTCTTTCTTTTACTGGTACAGACGTACTGGCGCCGGTAATACCGCGTCACCAGTTCTCTTCACCTATGGCGATGTCTCGAGCTCTCGGCTCCCGAGAAGGCAAATTACTTACTTACTTACTTAGTCGTTCCCCTTCTACCGTGAGGTGTAGAGGTTTGGAAGAGAGAGCGCCAGACCATTCTATCAGCTGTCTTCTTCCTGGCCTGGTTCCATTCTAGTCCTCGGTCTTTCAAAGATTGTCTAATGTTGTCCTCCCAGCGGACTCTGGGTCGTCCTGGAGGTCTGGATCCCTGGCTCTTTGTTTCCCATGCTTGTCGTGGTAGCCGATCTTCTCCCATTCTGCAGACATGGCCAAACCATCTTAGTTGGGACTGTTCTATTTGGGTCTGCAGCGGATGGGATTTTAGGCCTTGACGGATCGTCTGGTTGCGGACCATGTCTCTTCTTGTTACTTCAACCACTTTCTCAGATACCTCATTTCTGAGGTTTGGATCTGGCTTTTGTGGGTTGTAGTCATTGCCCACGACTCGCATCCATATGTCAAGACTGGGACATAGGTGGAGCGGTATACAGCCATCTTCGTTTTCTTACCAACCTCTTTCTTGCTGAGGAATCCACGATTTATGGCCTGAAAAAGTCTCCCAGCCGCTGCTTTTCGAGTGGCCAACTCTTCTTTGATGCCTCCCTTTCGGTCTATAATAGCGCATACATGCATACACTAGATGTGAACCAACAAAGAATGAGAAGTCAGTGATTGACTATGCCATTGTTCGGAGAAGCTCATTCAAATATGTCCGAGATGCAAGAGTCTGGAGGGGGCCAGAGATTGGAAGTGATCACTACCTGCTAACAATCAAACGAACAACTGAAAGAGTTGCTCAGCCTAGGAACTGCTCAACATCACGCAAGAAACCAAGTAAACGAGCAGGAGAAATGAGCATTAGGACCTACAAGCTGAGAGAGCCAGAAATTAAGACCAGATATCAGGGGCTTATTGCTGCAGCGGTGAACAACACAGAAGAACAACCTGATGACTTGGAAACCCTCTGGATTAAATTCAAGGATATCATAAAGACAGCTGCTGCAGAAGCATGTGGTGAAGTCCGACTTGGGAACCAGAGAAAGAGGACACCTTGGTGGACAGAGGAAGTCAAAGAGAAAATAAGAGAGAAGAAAATGGCATGGAAACAATACTTAGGAGCTAAAAACACAACAGGACAAATGGAAAAATATAGAGAATATGTGACACTCAGAACAGAAGTAAAGAACAAAGTGCAAGCCGCAAAACAGAAGTCCTGGGAAGAATTTGGAGAAAAGCTAGAAAAAGATGCACAAGAAAACCAGAAATTGTTCTATAAGACCCTAAAGAACATGAGGAAGGAAAAACAATGCCCTCTCAAATTTATAAAGGACAAGCAAGGCAAATTGCTTACTGCCCCGAAGGAAGTAATGGAAAGATGGAAAGAATATTTCTCAGAACTCCTTGATGGTGAGCAAGGTCAAGCATCAGAAATGATAACCACTAGCACAGAAGAGGAAACCAATGGTGATGAAGATGACATAAAGATGGAAGAACTGAAGGCAGCACTGGAGAAAATCAAGATGGGCAAAGCAGCAGGGCATGATGGTATAACACCAGAAATGGTTAAGTACATGGGAGCATCAGGCGACCTGTTACTCTTAAGGGTCCTACAGGCAGCATGGTGCAACAAGACCATACCAAAGGATTGGGAGATCGCCATAATAACACCAATTTTCAAAAAGGGTGACAATCGACAGTGTGGAAACCATAGAGGCATATCCCTTCTCAGTGTCCCTGGAAAAATCTACTCTAGAATCCTAGAGCAGAGACTCCGACGCCTAGCTGAGCCACAATTGGATGAGGTCCAGTGCGGATTCCGAGCAAACCGAAGTACTCAAGACCTAATCTTCACACTCAGACAGCTGAGTGAAAAGGCCCTTTAATATAAGAGTGAGATCCATCTTTGTTTCATAGATCTGGAAAAGGCGTTTGACAGGGTCCCTTGGAGCAAACTTTGGGACTGTTTGGCAAGGAAGAATATTCCAGCACCTCTGATTCATGCTATACAGAGCTTCTACAAGTCTTGCAGAAATTATGTGAGGACAGCAAACCATAAGTCAGAAGAGTTCAGGACCACCACTGGTGTAAGACAAGGTGATATCCTATCGCCTTACCTCTTCATACTCCTTATGGACGATGTCATCAAGGCATGTAAGGAGAGAACAAGAAAGTATTCAGTGGGGTACTGGAAGATGAGACAGGTCTATATTTCGGAGCTGGCATTTGCTGATGATGTTGCCCTGATTGCTAAATCAGAGGCACATCTCCAATCCAACCTGCAAGTATGGAAGGAAGAGCTGGAGAAGAGAGGGATGGTCATAAGCAGCTCTAAAACAAAATCCATGGTGATATCACGAGAACAAAGAAGACATCAGATTAAGCTGGGAGAACAGGTCCTGGAGCAGGTCGACCACTTTAAATACCTCGGAGCTATTATAGACCGAAAGGGAGGCATCAAAGAAGAGTTGGCCACTCGAAAAGCAGCAGCTGGGAGACTTTTTCAGGCCATAAATCGAGGATTCCTCAGCAAGAGAGAGGTTGGTAAGAAAACGAAGATGGCTGTATACCGCTCCACCTATGTCCCAGTCTTGACATATGGATGCGAGTCATGGGCAATGACTACAACCCATAAAAGCCAGATCCAAACCTCAGAAATGAGATATCTGAGGAAGGTGGTTGAAGTAACAAGAAGAGACATGGTACGCAACCAGACGATACGTCAAGGCCTAAAATGCCACCCCCTACAGACCCAAGTAGAACAGTCCCAACTAAGATGGTTTGGCCATGTCTGCAGAATGGGAGAAGATCGGCTACCACGACAAGCATGGGAAACAAAGAGCCAAGGATCCAGACCCCGAGGACGACCCAGAGTCCGCTGGGAGGACAACATTAGACAATCTTTGAAGGACCGAGGACTAGAATGGAACCAGGCCAGGAGGAAGACAGCCGATAGAATAGTCTGGCGCTCTCTCTTCCAAACCTCTACACCTCACGGTAGAAGGGGAACGACTAAGTAAGTAAGATATAGCATACATAAGGACATGAGGTATAGCATACATAAGGACATGAGGTATAGCATACATAAGGACATGAGGTATAGCATACATATGGACATGAGGTATAGCATACATAAGGACATGAGGTATAGCATACATAAGGACTTGAGGTATAGCATACATAAGGACATGAGGTATAGCATACATAAGGACTTGAGGTATAGCATACATAAGGACATGAGAGATAGCATACATAAGGACATAAGGTATAGCATATATATGTGTTCTGCTGTCAGACTGTATCGGCTGCGCCGTTCCTCTGGACTCACCAGCAGAGGCATGCTGCATAGGCAACAGTTTGACCGCTTTATCCAGGGAGGTCGGAGTGGCTAAGAGGTATGGCGTCCGCCTCGAGTTCTAGAGGTACCGGGTTCGATTCCCAGTTGAGGAAATATATTTTATGGAAATTGCTTTTCAGAACCAGTGGTCCTAATGATGTCATACTCCCCCCTGGTCTCCTGGGTAGTGAGATCGGATGTCTAGCCTTCTCGGATAAGGGCGAAAAAATAGGAGGTCCCGTGTGCAAGTTGCGCACGTTAAAAATCCCACGGCAGTTGGAAATCGTAAAGAGTAGGCCACAATGGATACTACTACTGCCAGAAGTCCTCTTCCACTTACTTCTACAACTATGACTTTTCATGAAAAACCCACGTCTCAATTCCGTGACCAGGTAATGATATTTGGCCAGTTTGGCCTCACACTACGGCCGGTGCTAGGGTATTTAGCGCCTTAGGTGAACATGGTATTCGGCGGCCTACGTAAACAGCTCATTTGACGCTCCAAGTAATTGGTACACGTATCAACATTATCACTTTCCTTGGCGCTCCTTACATAACATGGAGCCAGCGCTATAATTGGTTCTCTTGCAGGAAGCCTGCACTAAGCAATCACATGATCGTGCAGCAGTGGTTTCTGTGGCAATTTATTTTACATGAGGAGGTTGCCATCCCCGGGCCCAACCACATATTAGTCGCCTTGTACGACATGCTTGAGGGTGTAGTCCTGTTCTATCGTATCTCTTCAGAGACCCCCGGGAACAACACGGGGCTTTATATACATATGGGACCCAAAGATGCAGCAATAGAGAATGCAGTCAGCGACCCATAGCTTGACTGCTTGCATCAGGGTCAGTGAACCAGAGCTGACCAAGACCCTACTCCACCTCCACGGGGTGGTCCTGGAAACAGGCTGCATCACTGCAGTCTGGCTGAGAGAGTAGGGATCGAAGAGGGGAGGCAAACCCGGTCCCAAAAAATGCCGTGCTGAAGTCGGATGTGTCGGCCGAAAGGCGAAGATATCACAGCTCCGGCGTAAACAGACACAACGCAACCAACGTCCTTTTCAGGACGAACGAGGAAGAAGAAGATATACATATATAAAATACTTTGACATGTACTGATATGATATAATAAAAAACAACATACCAAATAGGAGAATCATTAGAATTCACAACAGTGTAGAATACGTCTTACGCAGGGCCGGATTAAGCCAAGAAGGGCCTCTAGGCTTTTTAGTGTTTGGGCTCCCCTTCACCTAATAGGCAATAATTTTTTGTTTCAACCCCCTTAGCATGGTGATAGTATATACTAGTATTATTATTAATAGATTGGTATGTTAGTTTGTTCACAAGTCTTCCTCATCAAATCAATGATCCCCAGGGGAACCCCACAATGCCTCATCAACTTCCAAAGCGACTCTCTGTCCACACCGTCAAATGCCCCCTCGCAGTCCACAAATCCGATGTACAGTGGCGAATTCCATTCCAGACTCCGCTCAACCACCATTCTCAAAGTGGCTATCTGGTCTGCACATAATCTGTCCCGTCGAAAACCTGCCCGTTCATCTCTCAGCCTCCCGTCCATGGACTCCCTTAACCTCTCAAGGACAATCCTGTCCAATACCCCCCCTGGCACTGATAGTAACACCATTCCTCTACAATGTGTGCACTCCTGTAAATCTCCCCTCCCAGGCAACCCAACCAGACATCCCCCCTCCACTCCGCCGGCATCCCCCTTGTCCCAGACCCCACCAAGTAACTCATATAACATCTCTGCAGCCGTGTCGACACCTGCCCCGATGGTCCCCGCTGGAATGCCACCAGGTCCAGACGCCCCTCTATCCCCCAGAAGGCCCATGGCTCTCTCCATCTCTTCCCCCGCCGGTCCCTCACCGTTAATCTGCAGCTCCTCCTCCGCTGGCCGGACGCCCTGGGGGCCCTGTGGAGCCGGCCCACTGAGAAGGTCCTCAAAATATTCCGTCCACCTCTCAATCTGCTCTCGTATACCGCTGAGCAGCCTTCCACTCCCGTCTTTCACGAGGCAACCCGTTTGCCTGCATTTCCCTGCTAGCTTCCCTGCGCTGCCACACAGTTCTCTCACATTTCCCCCGGCTGCAGCACCCTCTGCCCCTAAATAGCATCAATAATACTGCAGTATGATCATCCATAGACATGTGCATTATAAATTCATTTATATTCTGACTGAACGCTTTCTACACATGTCCGAATATAAATTGTGCTTCAGTATAAATATTGTATTACGCGTATGTAAACACTGCTTTACATCACAGACCAATTAACACGTTCCTAGACACACACGAATCAATGTTACTATACCAAGTCAAACGTCAACAACGTGCGCACCCAAAACAGCTGAGATGCACGGCGGTGTCTAAATGCTATCAACCTGTGAATTCCCAATGTTTCAACCATCGTCTGCAGCTCTTAACCTATGGTTAAATCGGGTATTTCAGTCATTACATGGATGATGAAAAAGACCAATTGTCTACAATTTTTGATTTTAGTTATTACAATTACCAATATTCTTATTTTCTTCTTCTCACACTCTCTTCCTTCTTGTACTGTTTTTTCTTCATGTGGAAACTACACGTGAGAAATATCCATTAAGATTCTCTCCCGTTTCCATAGAAACCAAAATGCTCAGACACTGGCTGATTGTGGAGCGAGAATCCTCCAAACTAGCCACACTTGTCAATCAAGGAACTGACCATGATCTGGTGAGGCATCTGGAGTCCATGAACCCTGAACACCTCCGTTCGGTGGTCACTCACATCGCCAAGGATGGCGATACAGTTCTCCATTTAGCGGCAGTGAGAGAGAGGGTGGACAGTGTAACAGTTATGCTTAACAACAAGGCAGACGTTAACACGCGAGACGGACATGGACGCAGGTGAGTATGTTACAAAATATGGCTGAACGATGTTTGTACAAATTACTTAATTTGTACACAAACCAGAGCGTGGGCACTGTATGAATGATATCCATGGACCGAGAATCGCAATGTGTGTATATAATGTATAGGAATCACACATTCTATAAATATTTTTGTGGTGGGTAGGTTTCCTAATTTTTAAATTTTGCCAGGGCAGCGGCCTGATAAGCCTACTCTTTACAATTTCCAACTGCCGTGGGATTTTTAACGTGCGCAACTTGCACAGTTGAAAAAAAATAAAAAAATATAAAAAAAACACACACACCCACACAAATAGTAATACGTCTTACAAGGAGAAGGACAAGAAAAACCTACGTTACGGCCACAAGGCCTTCGTCAGGGACAGACAAACAAGAGACAGGAGGGAAAGAAAATGAGAATTAAGTAGAGAACATGAAACTATAAAAATAAGAGAAAAAAACTCCCTTAATATTAAGTCCAGTCACATGTGAAGCAAAGCAGGATGGCTACCACTAAACCGGAAAGAGGAAGTTGACAGTACATAAAGATAAGAAATAATAAAAACAAGGACTGGAAAAGAGTGAGAAAAAAGTAATCAATAAATAATAAATAAAATAAAATAAATAAATAAAATATAAATAAATAAATAATAATAATAAATAAATTTAAAACAAATAAATAAATAAATAAAAATAAAAACTAAATAAAGAAATAAATAAAATAAAAAATAATAAAGAAAAAAATAATTAAAAAAAAAAATATTTAAATAAAATAAAATAAATAAACAAATTTAAAAAAATAAATAAATAAATAAATAAAATTATTAAATTAAAAAAATGGTAATTTAAAAAAAAAAAAAAAAAGGGTGATCGCATCAAAGTAGAAAGTCATAATACAACAGGGACTCGATAGAGAAAGGCGTCTCAGACAAAAGAATGTTGGGTATTCAAACCGTGTGGTTTGAGGCAACCCATAAGATGGATGAGGCGTTGTTCCTGGCGAAACCGACTGTTGGCGTCCGAGGAACAGTATCTGATGGCTGTCACCTGGATGTCAGTGGCACCGTGGTGGTCGGGGCCATTGAAGTGGATGGCCACAGGTGTGGAATTAAACTGAGAGATGTCATAGAGGTGTCTGCAGAATCGGTCGCCCAGTCGTGTGCCCGTTTGGCCGATGTACGTAATGGTGCAACGTTTGCATATAATAACATAAATGACGTTGCGTGACTCACATGTGAAGCCATGGGTGATGGCGTTAGGGAACGAGACTGAACGTGTTTCGATTACATACTGACATGTCTTACATCGTGTACGGTTACATGGCTTGGTTCCAAAGTGGCCATCGTTGACGGTTTTCAGACGGCTGTGGACTAGGAGGTCCCTCAAATTTTTTGTCCCGTCTATATGCCAGCAAGGGTGGCTCACTAAATGCTTCCCGCGCCACTGGGTCAGCTTGGAGGAGAGGTAGGTGGCGAAACAGGATCCTTTTGACAGCAGTGCTGTGAGGGTGATAGGTCATTATTAACTTGACTCTAACTTGCACACGGGACCTCCTATTTTTTCGCCCTTATCCGAGAAGGCTAGGCATCCGATCTCACTACCCATGAGACCAGGGGGGAGTATGACGTAATTAGGACCACTGGTTCTAAAAAAAAATTTCACTAAATTTTAATCCCTCATCTGTGATTCGAACCCAGTACCTCTTGAATACTATGCGGACGCCATACCTCTGAGCCACTCCGAATCCCTGTGATGTTTGATAAAACTATCACTTACACTGCTGAAATGATTATTCCTTTCACCATATAACTTGGTTGCTACTTGGATTGTATGATGCGATTATTTCTTGAACAGTAGTCGACGAATGTTTCTTGAAAGTATTCTACGAATTTTTCTTGAATAGTATCGACGAATTTTTCTTGAATAGTATTCGACGCATGTTTCTTGAATAGTATTCGACGAATGTTTCTTTGATTGTATGATGCAAATATTTCTTGAACAGTATTCGACGAGTGTTTCTGTGATTGTATAATCCAAATGTTCAGTGTACTGAATTATACGAATGATCGCACAACAGTATTGCTCCACTATTATGCAGACTGCTTTATACAACAGCTTCTTGTATTATATAAGACAGTGTGAAATAAAACGTAATCATCAAATGGCAATTATTGCTCCCTGCTTTGAAATTAGTTTCGTATATATCCAACAAATACAAGTGAGGATGTACAAATTTAAAAATAGAAAGTAACTTTTTAATCACCCTGTGATAAAATGGTCCTATTCTCTGCATCATCTTAGCTCTTTCATCATTTTTTAACGTGATCGTTCCTAATCACTCCTTGTATTTAAGTGTAGCTGTAGTATTTCATCACACCTTGCACTTAAGTGTAACTTTAATATTTCCTATCTTGGCACACAACTATGGATTTATATTTACATAGATAACAAGAGTTTTATTTATGAACGATTTGATCAATAGGGTTAAAATGAACAAAATTAATTTGTCAAGAAAAAGTTCATGTATTGTGTACCTTCCTCGGAAAATATTATGGTATGGTGGAGTTTAAACAAAAATAGTGCGTAAACTGTGACTTTACTGGGTACTAAGCTGGCAATGTGGTGACAGTGAGTTATGGTTCAGTCACTGCTGGTTACCAGAGAAGTTTTGACTGTTCCTTCTCAAGTCAAGAGTCGAGTGGCGTGGTAGCAGTGTCGTGTGAAATTCTAATCCACATATATAAATTAAAAAGTAAATGTAAAGCCTAACAAATAACTTCAATAAAAGGAAAGAAGAATGGTAAAGAACAGTGCTGCCACAATGACGGTACTCGAGATCCCCTTTTTATGCTTCGTCTGCATATTCTCACGCTTTCACGTTGATAGTAAAGCCTACTACATCAATACACGCTTTCTACAATAACACGTGTACTGCATTTCTAAGAAAAACCTTGAGCTAGGCACCCTGCGTAATGACCTAAATTAATACTTCCATTAATTTCATTTTATACACGGCGTGATGAAAAGACAGATGAACTTAGGATAGAGAGAAGGGAGGGCTGAAAGCAGGAACGCATGCCACACTAAACACGCGTCTCGCGATATACAATTAATGCCACCCACCCCATAGCATAAGGCCAGAAGCAATAATTTTTTTTTCAAATCGACAGTGATAAAAAACACTACCCATACGAGAGTTAGGTTTAAAAATTTACAAAACGCTTATTAGGAAACATGACATTCTACTGTTTTATGTCTAAAATCCTGACATTAGTCTGACAGTACAGCAGGACAGGTGGCGGTTCTAAACATAAAAAATAAAAAAACAAATACACGACTATTCTAGAAAATACATATTTTGAACGCAGCCACTTAGCTCCCTTAAATTTGTATATTTGGGTTCCTTAGGACTTGCTGACAAATAATATGTTAAGTGTTACGCAAATAGTCTAGGAATTAACAAATTATAGCCAAAAGAAATAGTGAGGGTGTCAGACAACACCAAAATCAGAATCGCTCAGTGGCAGATTTTGAAACCACCATTGTACGGGAAATAGGTCCCCATGTTAAATCCTATTTGATTGGAGCGCAGTAAATGTAAGGCGAAACACGATTAGTCGGACTACCAATACTAATTTTTTTTTGTTAGGGGAAACAGTAGTAGAGGTACTTTTTTGAAAAGCTGTGTAAACATGGCACGATTGGTTAGACCCGCCAATATAGTCAATTAGAAGCGTCAGTTCAGCACCACATTTTCAAATAAACTTTCTAAAGCAACAGTGCGTTGAGATTCAGCTTATATTTTTCTAAATAAAAGCCTGAGACAGCGGCAGGTCAGATTTTGTGCCATATTCATTGCCAGTCAACGTAATTGTGTATTATTTCCATGAATTGTGGTAAGCTTGAAATATTTGATATCTTTTTAATGAAAATTGAATGTAAATTGATAATTTATGTCTGTATATGTGTGTAGTTCAGTAGCAAACATGAGGCAAAGCCTAGATATTGCTCCAACCTGAACAGAACGTGTCTGAGAAAAGTAAAATTGCATGGAATTGCCAAACAGTACACTGACACCTATCTTATTGACTAGAAGGAACTAATGCTGGAATTGCAGAGGCGTAGTAACCATTAGGGAGGAGTATACTGGTGTAAATTGTTTCAGATGAAGATAGCAGTTGGCCTACCGCTCTGAACTCAGTGTTTGTTATGTATTGTGTTCAGTCTGGAAATAGATTATAAATTAGTTCTGAAATAGGAGGTACAACCTTCTTGTTTCAGGGACCGTGGTCCTAAAGTTATTGAGCAGCACCTGGTCTGAGCTTTGCTGAATCTAGAGGCTGACAGCATACTCCTGGGTCCAGATAGCGACCAGTGAGGTGTCTCCAGAACACAGGGAAGATCGAGCAGAGGAGTCTTTTCCTGCCGCCATCACGAAAGATAAGCTTCTGTGGCCAGAGGAGCTCAACATTATGTGTCCCCCTCAAAAATTGACATTATAGTAAAACAGAGGGACAATACCTTGTTTAAATTGATAGGAACTGGGAACTTTTCCCCATACTATTTCCAAGATAAACAAACACTTGAAGTCATGATGACAAATAACAACATAGCTTGAAAAACAAAACCAGTATTACCTCATAGTACTACTACACAACTGACACACATAGGATAATACTAATAAAATATGTCACTACAAGGTTCATATTTATAAATTATGTACATATAAATTGTGATTACATTTGATTGTGATTCCTGGTTCACTGTGTAGTTGAATCAGGATATATATTAGTGAAAGTAATTAATACATATATATTTGAAACTTTACCAGTGACTCATTTAAGATAGTCTTATAGAGTGTTAAATGTGTGTGAGTGTCACAGTGTTGTCAAGTGTGGTGGAATAAATTAAATTGTTTATCTGTCTGTTGTTGTTGTGACTTACACTTCATCATTTACATAACCCTAGACATTCAACGTAGTCATCACAATATTCCAGAATAATTCTGACTGAGGTATAAATGTGGTAGCAAGTAAGGTTATCTGTAAAACACTACACCTATTAGATACAGATACCTTCACAGCTGATCTCAGTCAGTACACTAAGTCCCCTATAAATATTTATATCATCCCACTTTACCACATATATTGGGGTCTCGCTCCCGGGATATTGAACTTTCTCCTATTATATATATTGGGAATAATAAGAATTAAAAGGTATCCTTGGGTGGAAATAAATAACGTTGAGCTCTCAGTGCCTGTGGTGTCCTTGGATAAGTAATTACAGATTGTATTGTTTAGTTAGACATTACATACATTTACCTGTTAGAAAATGGCCGACTTGGCAAAATTTCGATCTGCTGCTGTGCAGACTGCGAAAGAGTTAGGAATGGACGGGCAAATTATGATTGCTTATGTCACTGCTGAATGTGACAAATATATTGAACGGGAAGAAAGAAGATTAGAAAAAGAGGCCGAAAGAAGGTTAGAGGCTGAGACTAAGAGGCTGCAATTTGAGGCTGAGGCTGAGACTAAGAGGCTGCAATTTGAGGCTGAGACTAAGAGGCTGCAGATTGAGGCTGAGGCTAAGAAATTGGAAGCAGAAGAAAAGAGATTAGCTGCAGAAAGGGAAGCCGAGGAAAGAAGATTGACTGCAGAGAGGGAAGCAGAAAAGGAGGAGAAGAGATTACAAAGGGAACATGAGTTACGACTAAGGGAGTTTGAGTTTCAAGGCCATGCTCCTGAAAATGGTGCCAGTCCCTTTACCTCTGATGCCACTGCTAGTCAGGGAGCCTCAACCTCAGCTATGAACTTTCATTTAGATCATTTTGTTGAGAAAGACGATGATATTGAGAGCTATCTAAATAGATATGAACTATTAGCTACCACATATGGGTTAGAGAGAGAAAGGTGGAGCTTAAAGTTATCTCAAGGGCTTCGTGGGGCAGCTTATGAAGTTTTTGCCAAAATGAACAGAGGTGATCAAGAAAATTATGACATGCTAAAGCAGGCTCTTTTGTTAAGATATGAAAAGAACGCAGAATTTTATAGGAAAAAATTTAGGAATGCTAAACTACTGTCAGGTGAAACCTATCACCAGTTCTCTGCACGGATAGAGACATACTTGGAGAAATGGACTTCTCTGGGGAAAACCCAAGATCTTAAGGAAATGGTCCTTATAGAACAATTAAGAGAGTCCATGGCTCCAGACCTGAGAAAGTTTCTCATGGAACAAGGTGCAGAGAGGCTGGGTGAGTTGCTAAATGTTGCAGAAAGGTATCAAGCGGCTCAGGCAGAGGTATCAGGTAATAAAAAGAAACAGGTAGAAAATTTTAGGGCACCACAGAACTTTAATAAATTTGATCCTAGAGATCAAAACAAAGGTAAGCACCAATTTGATAGGCCACGGTATGACAATAAAAATAAAACCCCACAATTCGATGAAAGGAAATATGATGAAAGAAAATCTTTCAACCAAGGAAAGAGGTGGTGTAAAAATTGTAAGATGAACAATCATGACACTGACCATTGTAGAAGGAAACCTCCTCATTGTGCTGCTATGACATCTGGGAAAAAGGAAAAAAAGGTCAAACCTGCAGAACTACAGGAACCATACCACCCCCAGTGTGTGAAGATGTCATCTGTAATGGTGTCACTATAAGGTGTTTATATGATACCGGTTTAGATTACGATTCCGTTGTGAGTTCTCACCTGGTGCAGGCAGATCAATACACCACAGAAACAGTGGAGATTCAAACTGCAACCAAGGATGTAGCTACCATGACACTTCCCGTCGCCCGGATAAAGGTGAAAACGCGATATGTGGAAGGAATCATAAAAGCAGCAGTGATAAATGAGCCAATCTACCCTCTGATATTGGGGTGTAGATATGTCTTCTTGGGGAATCCCAAGAGACCTGTGATATTGGCAACAGTGCAGACCAGATCACAGTCTAAAAAGGAGGAGGATAATCCAATAAATACTCATCCAGATGAGATGAGGAAGGCACAGGCGGAGGACAAAACACTCAAGCCGTGTTTCAAGAAGTTGCCCAAATCTCATACACCTCCAGGCAAGGGAGAATTTTATATGAAGAACAAACTGATTTATAGGAAGGCTGGATCTGAATCCAATGGTCACGGACAGCTGGTCCTTCCCACTTCATATAGGACTAAAGTGTTGGAACTAGGGCATGCGATTCCCTTCAGTGGTCATATGGGGATCAGCGCAACAGGACAGCGTATAGCTTGTCACTATTTCTGGCCAGAGATAACTGAAGATATCAAACGATATGTAAAATCCTGTCCAGAGTGCCAACGAGTAGCACCTAAGCATTGGACTGCACCAGCAACTCTGGGGGAAATGCCCATAGTGGGAACACCCTTTGAGAGAGTTGCCGTGGATCTTGTGGGACCTCTCACTCGAACTAAGAGAAGGAACAGCTACATTCTGACTGGTGGACACTTGTTCTATGTGGGGAGAGGCGGTAGCCCTGTCATCGATTGATTCTAAACATGTGGCAGAGGCATTACTCACAATTTTCACAAGGTTAGGCTTTCCCAATCAAATCTTGACTGATAATGGCTCTCAGTTCAAGGGGAAACTAACAGAAGAAGTTTTCAGGATCTTCCAGGCCAAACACTTCCATTGTAGTGTGTATCACCCCCAAGGGAACGGCCAAGTGGAAAGATTTAATGGCACGTTGATGTCAATCCTGAGAAAGTTGGCACACGAAAAACCAGATACATGGGACCAGTACCTTCACGCCGCCCTCTTTGCTTATCGGGAGGTACCCCATAGTTCAACCGGTATGGCCCCGGCAACATTATTATTTGGAAGGCCAATAAAAGGTCCACTGGAAGCGCTGTTAAGAACGTGGACTGATGAAAAGGCAGAGGAAAATATTACATCCTCATACCAATATGTGAATGAGCTGACCACTCGTTTAAAAACTGGCTGGAAACTTGCCAATGAAAATTTGAGACAAGCCAGGAAGAAACATGCTGCCTATTATAACAGGAAGGCTAAAGACAGAGATTTGGCTGTGGGAGAGAAGGTACTGCTTCTTCTGCCCGGTAGTCAGAATAAGTTACAAATTGGATGGCAAGGTCCATATACAGTTCTAGAGAAGGTGTCTAGAACCAATTATAAGATAGATAAGAAGGGGAAAGAAAAAATCTATCATGTGAATCTCCTGAAGAAATATTTGGAAAGAGAAAATCAGGAAGAGACACACTTGTTGACCTTGTCCATTGCCATGGAAATGAAAAAGGAACCACTTTCATCATTTGAATATCCATTACATCCCTGTGAGACAGCGGCACAGGTGAAAATCAGTACACATTTAACGAAAAATCAGAAAGAGAGAGTGCAACAGGTTCTAGATAATCATACAGAGGTGTTAACAGACCGACCGGGGCATACAAACTTATTGGAATATGATATGAAACTGATAGACCCCACACCTGTCTGTATGAAACCCTATTCGATTCCTTTTGCTAAGGAGAAAGCTTTGAAGGAAGAGATAGACTATTTGTTGAAGGAAGGAATTATTTCACACAGTGAATCTTCGTATAGTTCCAGTGTTGTACTCCTAAGGAAACCCTCTGGAGAACATAGACTCTGTATAGATTACAGGAGACTGAATGCTATTACAGAAGGACAGGTGGATCCATTGCCGGATACAAATCAGTTGTTTGCCAGACTAAATAAAGCTAAATATTTCTCAAAAGTGGATCTGAGTAAAGGATACTATCAGATTCCAGTAAAGCCTGAGGTTAGACCATACCTAGCGTTTAGTACCTCAGAGGGACACTATGAGTTTAACAGATTGCCATTTTGATTGAAGAATGCGCCTAGTGTCTTCTCTAGAATGATGAGAAAATTATTGGACCCTCTGAATAATCCATGCATCACAAATTTCATGGATGATATCCTTATAGCAACAGAAACATTTGAGGAACACATTGACTCTCTGAACATGCTGTTTAATCGACTTAGAGAAGCGAATTTAACAGCCCGACCAACCAAATGTTGTGTTGGATGTAAAGAATTAGAGTTCTTGGGACACACAGTTCATCAGGGAAACATGACCCCTGACCCCAAGAATTTAGAGAAACTAAAGAAAGCCCCAAGACCACAAACCAAGAAAGACGTGAGATCCTTTGTCTCATTATGTGGTTTCTACCAAAAGTATATCAAAAACTTTAATTCCATATGTGCACCGTTAACTGATTTGACACGTAAAGGACATCCAGATCGAATTACATGGACTCCACAATGCGAATTCGCTTACCAGGAATTGAAGGAAAAGCTCACAAGTAAACCTATTTTGAAATTACCTGACTTAAGTCAAGAATTCATTGTAAGGACGGATGCCAGTAATATTGGGTTAGGTGCGACTCTGCTACAGAAATCAGATGCATTGGATGGGGAATTAAGCCCAGTGGCATATGCTAGCAGAAAGTTGAATAAAGCTGAAACCAACTACTCAACTAGCGAAAAAGAATGTCTTGCAGTAATATGGGCGATAAAGAAATTCAATATTTATCTGTATGGGAAGGCATTTAAGTTGCAAACGGATCACAAACCCTTGTCGTTTCTAGCGCAGGCTAGACATGAAAATTCTAGATTACTCCGTTGGTCATTACTGATGCAGCCATATGAGTTTAGCATAGAGTATATAAGTGGAAAAACAAATCTGGGAGCGGATTTTTTAAGCCGCCATCCCTGTGATGAGAATCACCCTAAGCCCCAGGAAGGATAATAAATTTCTCTATGTGTATATAGAATTATAGACTGACATGTAACGTCTGTTTCAAGTGGGGAGAATTTGTCGTGTGAAATTCTAATCCACATATATAAATTAAAAAGTAAAGGTAAAGCCTAACACATAAATTCAATAAAAGGAAAGAAGAATGGTAAAGAACAGTGCTGTCACAATGACGGTACTCGAGATCCCCTTTTTATGCTTCGTCTGCATATTCTCACGCTTTCACGTTGATAGTAAAGCCTACTACATCAATACACGCTTTCTACAATAACACGTGTACTGCATTTCTAAGAAAAACCTTGAGCTAGGCACCCTGCGTAATGACCTAAATTAATACTTCCATTAATTTCATTTTATACACGGCGTGATGAAAAGACAGATGAACTTAGGATAGAGAGAAGGGAGGGCTGAAAGCAGGAACGCATGCCACACTAAACACGCGTCTCGCGATATACAATTAATGCCACCCACCCCATAGCGTAAGGCCAGAAGCAATAATTTTTTTTTCAAATCGACAGTGATAAAAAACACTACCCATACGAGAGTTAGGTTTTAAAATTTACAAAACGCTTATTAGGAAACATGACATTCTACTGTTTTATGTCTAAAATCCTGACATTAGTCTGACAGTACAGCAGGACAGGTGGCGGTTCTAAACATAAAAAATAAAAAAACAAATACACGACTATTCTAGAAAATACATATTTTGAACGCAGCCACTTAGCTCCCTTAAATTTGTATATTTGGGTTCCTTAGGACTTGCTGACAAATAATATGTTAAGTGTTACGCAAATAGTCTAGGAATTAACAAATTATAGCCAAAAGAAATAGTGAGGGTGTCAGACAACACCAAAATCAGAATCGCTCAGTGGCAGATTTTGAAACCACCATTGTACGGGAAATAGGTCCCCATGTTAAATCCTATTTGATTGGAGCGCAGTAAATGTAAGGCGAAACACGATTAGTCGGACTACCAATACTAATTTTTTTTTTGTTAGGGGAAACAGTAGTAGAGGTACTTTTTTGAAAAGCTGTGTAAACATGGCACGATTGGTTAGACCCGCCAATATAGTCAATTAGAAGCGTCAGTTCAGCACCACATTTTCAAATAAACTTTCTAAAGCAACAGTGCGTTGAGATTCAGCTTATATTTTTCTAAATAAAAGCCTGAGACAGCGGCAGGTCAGATTTTGTGCCATATTCATTGCCAGTCAACGTAATTGTGTATTATTTCCATGAATTGTGGTAAGCTTGAAATATTTGATATCTTTTTAATGAAAATTGAATGTAAATTGATAATTTATGTCTGTATATGTGTGTAGTTCAGTAGCAAACATGAGGCAAAGCCTAGATATTGCTCCAACCTGAACAGAACGTGTCTGAGAAAAGTAAAATTGCATGGAATTGCCAAACAGTACACTGACACCTATCTTATTGACTAGAAGGAACTAATGCTGGAATTGCAGAGGCGTAGTAACCATTAGGGAGGAGTATACTGGTGTAAATTGTTTCAGATGAAGATAGCAGTTGGCCTACCGCTCTGAACTCAGTGTTTGTTATGTATTGTGTTCAGTCTGGAAATAGATTATAAATTAGTTCTGAAATAGGAGGTACAACCTTCTTGTTTCAGGGACCGTGGTCCTAAAGTTATTGAGCAGCACCTGGTCTGAGCTTTGCTGAATCTAGAGGCTGACAGCATACTCCTGGGTCCAGATAGCGACCAGTGAGGTGTCTCCAGAACACAGGGAAGATCGAGCAGAGGAGTCTTTTCCTGCCGCCATCACGAAAGATAAGCTTCTGTGGCCAGAGGAGCTCAACATTATGTGTCCCCCTCAAAAATTGACATTATAGTAAAACAGAGGGACAATACCTTGTTTAAATTGATAGGAACTGGGAACTTTTCCCCATACTATTTCCAAGATAAACAAACACTTGAAGTCATGATGACAAATAACAACATAGCTTGAAAAACAAAACCAGTATTACCTCATAGTACTACTACACAACTAACACACATAGGATAATACTAATAAAATATGTCACTACAAGGTTCATATTTATAAATTATGTACATATAAATTGTGATTACATTTGATTGTGATTCCTGGTTCACTGTGTAGTTGAATCAGGATATATATTAGTGAAAGTAATTAATACATATATATTTGAAACTTTACCAGTGACTCATTTAAGATAGTCTTATAGAGTGTTAAATGTGTGTGAGTGTCACAGTGTTGTCAAGTGTGGTGGAATAAATTAAATTGTTTATCTGTCTGTTGTTGTTGTGACTTACACTTCATCATTTACATAACCCTAGACATTCAACGTAGTCATCACAATATTCCAGAATAATTCTGACTGAGGTATAAATGTGGTAGCAAGTAAGGTTATCTGTAAAACACTACACCTATTAGATACAGATACCTTCACAGCTGATCTCAGTCAGTACACTAAGTCCCCTATAAGTATTTATATCATCCCACTTTACCACAAGCAGCACGTTCCTTGCGTTGCAGGAGTAACCGCCTCAGATGTAGCCTCTTCGAGTTTCCCCTAGACCCGTCTGTTATAGATGGTGTCCAGCGTCGAATTTTGGTAACCAGTACCAGAAACAGAGAGATAGATAAATAATATCTTGCGTAAATATCATGTCTCCTGATGTAAACATCAGGCAACCTCCACTTTTCCCCCATCATTTCATCTTCCTCTGAATGTTTCTGATGGACCTGAGAATGATTTTTAGATTCACACAACAAATCTGACATAAAACTGTTGACATAAAAATATATACATATACCATGATGTCATCATCATCTGCTTTCTGCTCCCTATGGAGCCTAGCTGGGGCTACCTCTGCTATTGATTCCTTGTAAGGAAACCTGCACGAAGCAGTCACTGGCTCTTGCAGTGGCTGTTTATATGGCAAGTTATTTTATATGATGAGGTTGCCAGCCTCATACGCACCTGTACATCAATAAGCAATTCACACATAAAAAGTGCAAATATAAAATAATAAAATGTACATGTAACAACTTACCACCCCAAACAGCTTAATAGTATACCCATTCTTTGATGCACATGATGACCTTTAGAAGTTCTGCAGCTGTTTAAGATGTAGTCTTTCTCCGTGAGATAATATTAATTGCTATGTTACAGCTATTTGCTTTTAACACAGGGCAGATTTATAGGGGTCAGGATTATAAAAGCCTTTATCGAATGATGGTACTGGCACTTTCACACACGCCAATACTTATTCTGGTCATAATCACTCCCTATAGTATCTTCTATCTGTCACATCCTGGTCTGGTCTCCTTGGTGAAGATAGAAAATGCAGTTGAGAAACTTTAAAACGCTCTAGGTTTTAAAGCTGAAATAGTGCCCATGCTAAATGCAACCTCGTGAGGTTCTCTTGGGTAAAACTCAATCACAATTTAGTTTAGTTCATCATCTAAATTTAACGCCAATCGTAAGGTAAGGAGTCTTATTTTAGTAAATTTTCCCGCACCCATCACCCTGAAATATTACTTCATGACCATATAAGGTATTGCACTAAGTGTTACATTTACGGGAATCATTATGTCACATTCCTTGTTCTAATTCCACAATCGTGTTAACAGACCTGCCGAAAATCATTACGTGATATGTCTGGTGTCGAGATTGTTACAGTCAAGCTAATCTTGGAAGTTGAATTTTCTGCAAGTCATGCCCGCATGTTATCTTTAATTCATCACCCAGTCTGCTGGAACTACGTATGCAATCTAAAAGGGGTGTCTTAATACCTCAATGCTGATAAATATACTCCCACACTATCGTCTTGAGTTTATCTAACAAAAACCCCAGCTTGGCAGAAGCAATAGTTGCTTCTATCAAAAGACTGTCTAAATAATACAGCTGGTATCAAACGGCTGACCGAAAGTTGACTTAAACTTACTGTTCCACCTGGCGAGTTGTTGTCTGTCCAGGATCAAAGGATAACATGTCATGCGGTCAAGCCTAAAACGTGTGGGGGTGACGAGGTGGGAGATACCGAGGATAAGATAATTTCGGTTCATAGAGGCGTAAAAGTAAGATAATGACCGGATGAAGAGGAAAAAAAACGGAATGATTGAATGAATAATGACCGAGAGGAGTGTACAAAGAAAAATTGGATGAACGAATAGGAGGTTTTCGTCACATATGCTTATATCTTAAAGTTTTGTTTGTTTGTTTTTTGCAGTCCCCTGTACCAATGCTTGTGTCATAACTCAATATCGTCAGTTCGTCTGCTGGTGAGCTTTGGAGCAGATGTAAATGAAACTGTGTGCAGACAGACCAGGGAGTCCCTACTACACAGGATGATGAAAGGAAATAGACAACTAGCAGGTAAATGCACGCACACGAGTACATGGTTTGGTGGCATGGCGGAGAGAACGGGAAAAGAGGCGGTTGACAAGCTGATGTTAGTGGTGACTTTTCTTATTGACTGTGCATAATGATTCTGTCGCGTGTAGCTAGCTCCCTGAGGTCTCTGCGGTGACAAACAAAGAACGGATTGGGCTACTGCACTATCCTGCATACCGTAAAGGCGACTAATATGAGGCTGGCAACATCATCATGTAAAATAAATTGCCACAGAAACTACTGCTACAAGAATATGTACTTTGGCCTAGACCAGCAGATATTGGTCCATGCTCGAGACAAGCCTTACCAAGCGCGCCATGTTCTTTTAGACCACTATCATACACACGCACTTTTATTGCCTGATGATTTGTTGAAACCAGTACTTCTTAACCGCTGGTGCACGCACTATTTGGAGGTTCATGGCCCGACTTCTGGAGGTACGAGACATGCCAGATATGTTAGATGGCGAATCCTTATAAGCACAATAATATACACATAACACAAACGTATTTGTACAAAATAGAATACTGTAAACATGAATTCAATACCGAACCGTAGTCACATTTTGTAAATATCATTTTCTCAAGGCATACTTGTATATTTTTATCGCATTTCTGAATATTTTGCGAGCTAGAAGATTGCGGTGTGCGAGGCTTGTTAAGATGCTGTAAAGTCGTGCGAGACCTCTAACAGGTTAACAAGCACTGGTTTCAACCCTGCTTAAATATTTCGCAGTAAAACAATGTTATCGCAACGTCTTGGAGAAATGTTAGTATTGCTACCCTTAATTGTTTACTTTCATTTGTCTATTTATTTACATCGCATATGTATTTAGTCTTACAATTCTTTATATTTCACTGTGACTAGCGAATCTCCTGCTTGAGGCTGGTACCGCACTTGAGACGACCACTAAAGACGGTGATACGCCCCTGCACTTCGCTGCCCGCTACAATCGCCCCAAAATGGCCGTGTCCCTAACTGTGATGGGCGCGGATATCAACGCCACAAACTCCAAACATGAGACGCCTCTGCATGTAGCTGTAGCCAGCCACAGTCTTGATGCAGCCAAAGCCCTGGTCAAAGTTTGTGTAGTTTTCTACATGTATTATCACATCAGACAATGTCTGAAAACTTCCGTCATTCAACATGCATAGTTACCATTTTGTTTTAAACAATTTTTATTTAAAATCACCAGAACTTTACATATTAACTGAGTTTCAAATCTTTGACGATAAATATATTTTTGTGGCACTCATCGTAGAGAGCTGAAACTTTGCATGCAGCTCCCTAATGTATTAAGTTCTGACCGGTAGTGACCCATCCGACTATATGTATAATAACTAACCCAACGTAAAAAAAAAAAATGGAAATAACGCAATTAAAGTAAGGAAAATAATAATCTGCGAACATTATATTGTGATTCGTAATTGAGGGTATGAGTAGCGGGTAGTGAATGGTGCTGCGCCGATTAAATCAATGTTTCTTGAAACAACTAGGTCAGCGAGAGTTTTGTTTTAAGCACAGCTCTAATACTGACCAACTTTCTTATGAGCTTTACATTATGTGTTTAAATTTATCAAAGTTTTTTTTTTTTTTTTTGGGATGGGGGGGGGGGGGGGGGGGGTGTTCTTCTTCTTCTTCTTCTTCGTTCACCCTCAGATGTCAACTTGAATAAGTTCAAAGAAAGCGGTGGTCAGCCAGAGGCTGTTGATATCTCCGTAGATCTTCTCCAGGAATGGTACTGGTGATGGCCATATGCGTCCTCTCCGCTCCCCACATGTTGGGCACCTCTGAAGCAGGCGCTCGGCAGTCATTCCACCAGTGCCACAGTCACACTCATCCGCAGTCCCTATCTTTAATCTGCCGAACAGATGGTATCTCAATCTGTCATGACCAGTGCGAAGTCTGAAGATCACCACCTGTTCACTTCTGCTGAGCTGGTAATACGGATCATTTTTTGTGTGGGCTGGATGCTCTTCTTCCCACTTGTGCCTGGGGGGGGGGGGGGGGGGGGGGTGTTCAAAGATGAATGTTTCTGGACAGGAGTTACGACCGTTCCGAACAACTAATATTCAGTTGTAACTTAAAATCATAAAAAGATGTCAAGGAAAAACAAAGTTTAAGGGCCTATTTTATTGTTGTTACCAAAGGGATTAAAACACGGAAAATAAATGTTCCATTCATAATATTGCGTAGAACAAAAGTGGATGACCGGTTATCATTAATCAGTACGGTAGTTCACAAATTAGTAGCCATTTGTAACAGAGCTTTACGATGGGAACAACGTGGAACAATGAAGAGATGGTTTTACGGTGTGATTACTGATGATAGCTTGGTGGTGTGATCCAGAACAGAGCTTTACGATGGGAACACCGTAGAATCAGGAAGAGATAGTTTTATGGTGTGATTACTGGTGATAGCTTAGTGGTGTAATCTAGAACACAGCTTTACGATGGGTACAATGACGAACAACAGAGAGATACTTTGAAGGCATGATTTATCAACCAACAAGCACACCTAGCCATCTTTAACAGAGCAACGGTTCAATGGGCACAATTACGAACAATGGAGAGATCGGTTTCCGGCGTGATCAAACAACCAACAGGCAACCAGCCATGTCTAACAAAGTTTACTATGGGCACAATGAGGAACAATGGACAGATCGCTTGGCTGTGATCTACCAACCAACATATCCAACAAGCCATCGATAATAGAGCATTCCGATGGGCGCAATGAAGAACAACGGAGAGATAGCTTGGTGGGTAATCTACTGATTAACACGAAAAACCAAACCATGCATAACATAAAAGCGGTGCAGGGGCACTATGAGGCGCAATGGAGAGATAACTGGATAGTGCGGTCTGCAAAATAATAATAAACAGCAGAAAAGGCGCCTTTCATCAAACAAGGTCACCTGACCTACTCAAGTGGGTCTCTGATATCTCAATTCCGCTCGCATTCTTTAACCGTAATGGCTTTTGTTAACAGAAGAAAGAGGGGTGGGGTTGGCAATCTGAACACAGTACATTTCATCATTATTACCCTGTTCACTTCTTACGAGCACGGATACATCACTGAAGCTGTTCCCCTTGCGGGAAAGGTTCTATCAAAACATTCACGTACTTCTGTAGCAAGGGTTTCTGTAGTAACTTGTTATTTTTTTATTTTTTTTTTCTTAACCAGCAGCACTTGGGCTTTCAGCCCTTCGGCCCAATGACATGTCATTGCGAGGCTGGGGAACCTGAGGACTTTCCTTCCAACCCGGTCAGGAGCTTCGCTCCTTCCCATCCACAGAGGGTTTATCACAGGAGCCGTTCAGGCTATTCAGTCAAATTTCCGGCCGTAAACATTTCTTCAAACGCCGACGCCCGGGTTTGAACCATGAACACCTGGTCGCCAGTACAACGCCGAAGCCATTACACCAGCGCGGCTCCCAACTTGTTATATATAATGAGGTTGCCGGTCCCAGTCACAACCTTATATTAGTCTCCTTTTCCGACATGCCTCAGTGAGCAGTGGTCCCAGTCTTTGTGTCTCTTAAGAGCCCCATTGAACCCCACGGGGCACAATTATATATTGTATATATAACATATATATAATAATATTTAAATTCAGGGGTCCGATAAAATAGCCCATTAGATTCGTATCTCAATGGCCTATTCGCGTACAAACTAAAACAGTAAACTAAGCTAAACCACCCCCCTGAGCCCAAAAGAAGCTTGTTATTTTTTTTTTCAGAACAAGGCCAACGTAACAGCCAAAGACGTACACGGGATGACAGCGCTGCACTTGGCTGTTGCTGCGAGCGATGTAGAGCTGGTACGTCTAATACTGACTAGCAACTCAACGCAAGTCAACAGTAAGGTCAGTCATCAATACCTCAACTCTAGAGTTATCCCAGCGTCATCTTAACCAATGAGAACATCACTATTATTTGCATGCTGGCTCGTCGAGAGCGACAGGAAAAAATGGAAATAGTTTTCCGGGCATAACCAGTTTTTTTTTAGTCAAGCAAAGTTTAAAAAACAGAGAGAGAGATAGAATGTATACATACACTGCGAAATAAAACAAACTACAATTTGTTTGACTTGCACAGCTGCACAGTTTGCAACTGATTTCAGTCCTGTGTAGTTTCCGTCTTCAGTTGAAGATATGAACTGCTGATGAGTATAAATGTGACACTTATATAATGACTGTTGAGTATCTACTTCAAAGGTTCTCAGCAAATGAGGAACAGAGACAGAGCATATGTCCATCACCAGTGCCATTCCTAGAAAACCTCTACGGAGATATCAACGGCCTCAGACTGACCACTTCTTTCTTTGAACACACTCTAGTTGACGTCTGAGGGTGAACACACTCTAGTTGATGTCTGAGGGTGAACACACTCTAGTTGACGTCTGAGGGTGAACACACTCTAGTTGACGTATGAGGGTGAACGAAGAAGAAATGCAGATCCCGTGGGTACCTGACAAGACAAAGAAAGACTTAAGAATACTTCTCCCTCATGCATGTCGTACAAGGCAACCAATATGAGGTTGCGTGGGTGACTACCAATCTCATCATGTATTGCCACAGAAACCACCACGCCAAGAGCTTATGACTACTTGGTGGCGGCTTCCTGTGAAGGGACCAGCTACTGTGGTGGCTCCGTGCTGCGTAAGGAGTGCAATGGAAAATGACGACGATGATTCAGAATGCTAAGTCAGTTACACTAACAAGTTATATCAACCTTACATTTTAAAGTTGTTACACTAACAAGTAATATCAACCTTACATTTTAAAGTCGTTACACTAACAAGTAATATCAACCTTACATTTTAAAGTCAGTTACACTAACAAGTTATATCAACCTTACATTTTAAAGTCAGTTACACTAACAAGTTATATCAACCTTACATTTTAAAGTCAGTTACACTAACAAGTTATATCAACCTTACATTTTAAAGTCAGTTACACTAACAAGTCATATCAACATTACATTTTAAAGTCAGTCAATCTTTCGTCAGTTACACTAACAAGTCATATCAACCTTACATTTTAAAGTCAGTTACACTAACAAGTCATATCAACCTTACATTTTAAAGTCAGTCAATCTTTCGTCAGTTACACTAACAAGTTATATCAACCTTACATTTTAAAGTCAGTCAATCTTTCGTCAGTTACACTAACAAGTCATATCAACCTTACATTTTAAAGTCAGTTACACTAACAAGTTATATCAACCTTACATTTTAAAGTCAGTCAATCTTTCGTCAGTTACATTAACAAGTTATATCAACCTTACATTTTACAGTCAGTCAATCTTTCGTGAGTTACACTAACAAGTTATATCAACCTTACATTTTAAAGTCAGTCAATCTTTCGTCAGTTACACTAACAAGTTATATCAACCTTACATTTTAAAGTCAGTCAATCTTTCGTCAGTTACACTAACAAGTTATATCAACCTTACATTTTAAAGTCAGTCAATCTTTCGTCAGTTACACTAACAAGTTATATCAACCTTACATTTTAAAGTCAGTCAATCTTTCATCAGTTACACTAACAAGTTATATCAACCTTACATTTTAAAGTCAGTCAATCTTTCATCAGTTACACTAACAAGTTATATCAGCCTTACATTTTAAAGTCAGTTACACTAACAAGTTATATCAACCTTACATTTTTTTTTTTTTTCGTACGCCCACTAATACTCGAGGCGAAATCTCAGGTTATTATTATTTATGTCTAACATTTTTTTTGTCATTAAAAACAAAAATACACACGATGTGTGATAATTTCAAATACGCTTTATCACTTGTCTTCATGTGTAGGAGGCTGTGCTAGGGAGAACGCCGCTCTTACTTGCATGCTCAAACAGTAGTCAGAAAATTGTGGCACTTCTGCTGTCACATGGAGCTGACATCAACCTGACGACCAACTACCGGAAGTCAGTGCTGCACGTAGCTGCCAGTTCCGGAAAAGCCAAGGTTTTTAGTACAGTTATGAAGCTCGCAACAAACCCGAATGCACTCGCCACAAACAATAAAGTATGTATTTGTGTTCCTGTTCAAATAGGTACGTTGATTTTCAAAATTCTAAACGATCATGAAATCTGGTAAATCAAAGATATGTTAAATGCAAATTGGCAGCAAACTGAAATGTAAGTTTATATGAATTGATAACGCTCCGATTGAACTGACGAACAGTGGGCTTTGTGTTCCATTCGGCCTAAATAAAACAAACAAACAAACAAAAAATTCTGAGATGCAGTAATAAGGGTTAAGGTTGGAAATCCTACACCTAACTCTAAACCCGGGTTTCTTAACTTGTTTGTGCTATGGGCCCCTTTGATTGTCCTATGATGGCTATAGACCCCACTGATTGACCAGTAAAGGCTATAGACCCCTTCTTGGAAAAACTGTACACAGAAGCATACTTTAAAATTCTAACTTTTAGGTTATATACAAGGATCACCTAGAATCCATTCACGGACATCCAAGGGGTTCATGGACCGCAGGTTAAGAAACCCTGTCCTAAACCTTTATCTTAATCCTAACCATAATGACGTGAGCGACTTATTAGGATGACATCGAAGAAAATGCCCCACTATTCCTCATTTCAACCAAAGCCCATTATAAATATACAGATAAACCCAGTCAGTTTTAATTCTCATCTTTTCTTGCCAGACACCCCTACACTGCGCCGTTACAGAAGGTCACACTGACATTGTGAGGATGCTGCTGGACGCGAGAGTAAATGTCAACATGAGGGACATGGACGGAAACACTGCCTTACACATGGCGTCGCAAGCGGGCAACAATGAAATCGTCAATCTTTTACTACAGCATGGCGCAAACGTCAACACCACCAACATGCTACATCAGACAGCCCTCCACATGGCCTCGATGGCAGGCCACAAGCAGACGGGCATGATTCTCATCAAGGCCAGATGTGACATTGAAATTCTGGACATCCATGAGGCAAAAGCTCAGGATTATCTCCACCTGTTTCTTAACAAAGCTAAAAGAAACGTTGATCCCGAAACAAAATGGCGAGTTTCTAAAGTAAATTCGTGTGATTACAGTCATGTACATCTTCAGGGTATCCAAGAAGACAATGCTGTTGAGAACGATGAACAAAGTGTAAGTACCAACGGAGAAATTCTGCTGCATGAGAAAGACACTAGCATCATGTGCGATATGCGTAACGACATTAACACTTCTGAAGTCCTTCCTCTTGTGTCTGCTACTTCTAAGATGACTTTAACAAATGATTTACCCGGTCATCATGATAAAACAGAAACTGATTTAAATGTTGATGACAACATCAATGAATGCAGTTCAGGTAAGAGTAGCGATGATGAAGATGATGACAGTGCAGATAATGACTGTGACAAGGAATATTCTAAGAACGGAAAGCGTGGTAGTCTGAAACTACATACCTCCCGCACTAGACATCGTAAATCTAGGAAAGCAAAAACATCAAAGAGGAAGAATAGTAATACTGGAAAAATTAAAGTTAAAAGACGGGATGAGCTCAGCAAACATGGACAGGGGAATGACGATGTTCACAGACAAGAGGGAAACCGTCAGCGCAAGAGGAAAAAAGGAGTGGCAGTATAAAAATAGTTCCTGTGTTTGTCCTGGAAGAAAAAGAAAGCAGAAGTAGTAATAAAGAGATTGCTGGTGTCATTCGCCATTGTATTTGGCATAGATGAGCGGTCACCATAGCGTAGATCATTATCTACCGGTAGATCACATGGGAAGATTTGCTAGATCTCAAGGTAACGGAGGGTGGAAAAGAGAAATAATTTCAAAGGTAGTGAAATTACAGACTAGCCCTCTCCCACCGGTTTTTAAAAGTGTGGTATCCCCAGGATTAAATGTACTTTTCCCCTCATTCCCAGGGAAAACTCACCAACTGGCTTACAAACATTCACTTAATTCGTGAACTGCATGAGATATGAACGCGGTAATTTCTTTCAAGTGAAGTTAACGATCAGTAAATCTCATTTACTTTAAAATGTCCATCACTCTGTTGATAGAATTGCAGAAAGAAGATAGTTCGGCAGAGATAAAAGTTGCATATAGACTGAACTTATTGCAGATACTCTGAAACTTAAAAACGTTCATGCTTTTATCAATGTTGATCTTTAGAGAGCTAAGTGTTCCTAAAGCAGATACCCACAATTCCTGGGTTGCCTGTCATTGGTGCAAATGGTCATGCTGTTGTTACTAAGTTTTTTTTTCAGATGTTATAAATAAACGTATTGATGGCATTAAAAACCTGATGTGGTTTTCTTGAAACAGCATGTCTGAATTTACAAAGTAACTTGATTCATACTCTAGTGTACAGGGTAATCCCAAAGCAAATACTGCCATATGGGAAGTGAAGTGTTAGAGACCACAGTACTAGGTCCAGCATCAAGAGGTGGGGTGCCCAGTTCCCTTCCTCGCTGCCTTTTCCTTCCCTAACTCAAGTGCAAAGTCAGGTATCCATTTACAGCTGGGTAGACTGAAGCATGTCGACACCGTGAAACGAACCCGGTATACTCTAGTGTACGTCCGTGTAATAGCTGGTGCAAGTATGACAAAACATGGGACGTAGAGCATCCAGGTCACACACGAAAGATGCTTACTACCAGCTAAGCAGAAGAGAACAAGTGGTAATCTTTGGAATACTATCTATTCAACAAGCTAAAGATATGAACTACTGATGAGTGTAACTGTTGTGCCGATAAAATGACTGCTGAACATCTGCTTCAAAGATGCCAAACATATGAGGAACAGAAAAAGCACAAATGGCCGTCACCAGTACATTCCTGGAAAAAAACTCTATAGAGATATAAACAGCCACTGCTTTCTTTGGAAATATTCAAGTAGATGTCTGAGTGTATGATGAGAAGAAGAAACATAATAACAAAGATTGGAAGATGTGGAACAGATGTGACAAAGTGGAAATTATATCATATCTTGCAAATATAATAACAGAGATTGGGAGATGTGAAACAGTCATGAAAAGTAGAAATTATATTATATCTTGCAAATATAATAACAGAGATTGGGAGACGTGAAACAGTTGTGAAAAGTGGAAATTATATCTTGCAAATATAATAAAAGACGTCCACAGGAGAAGGGGAGGGAGGGGTATGTAAAAAGTGGACAACTGTGGGGGGGGGGGGGGTATTTAAGTTGAAAGTGTACGTCCTATTCACAAACCACATGACAACTCTCACTCATACAAATCTATCAAGAGTAACAAACCCTCTTATCTTCAAAAGCCTCTTACTGTCCAGCTAAACCCAAATAAACGTTCTTCTGATTTTGTCCCTCTTGCCAGGCCTTCCAATCCTTCTAGACTCAAAATCTCTAATACTAAGAGGTTTTAACTTCTACGCTCCTGGTCTCTGGAACTAACAACCTTAGTATATTAACTTGTATGTTACTATGTAATGTGAAATATTTAGTAACTCGTGTTTCACATAATTAAATTGAGTTATTTGTATAAAAATGATGTAATGTATAGAACTAAACTAAGTTTTAAGTATAGGTAGGTGATTAAAAATTTAAGCTCATGTGTTTAATCAAGACCATGTGGAGTGGACGTCCACAAGGGGGGAGGAGTCAATAAAAAGTGGACAAAGGTGGACATGGGAAGGGGAGGGTTAAATAATGCCAGAATTTTGTGGACATCTTTTATGGATGGCCCCTAACAGAGATTGGGAGATGTGAAACAGTCGTGAAAAGTGGAAATTATATTATATCTTGCAAACATAATAACAGAGATTGAGAGATGTGAAACAGTCGTGAAAAGTGGAAGTTATATCTTGCAAATATAATAACAAAGATTGGGAGATGTATAAACAGTCATGAAAAGTGAAAATTATATTATATCTTGCAAATATAATAACTGGGAGATGTGAAACAGTTGTGAAAAGTGGAAATTATATTATATCTTGCAAATACTTGTATAATAACAGAGATTGAGAAATGTGAAACTGATGTAAAAAGTGGGAATTATATCATATCTTGCAAATATAATAACAGAGATTGGGAGATTTGAAACAGATGTGACAAAGTGGAAAGTTTATCATATTTTGCATATATAGCAATAGAGATTGGGGGATGTTTAAAAAAAAGACCAAAAATGAAAGTCAAGGTATGTTAAACAGCATAATGTATATATTTTAACAGGGGCAAAAAAAAAAAAATATTAGTTATCATGCATTACATGAACACCTCTTTATCATATAGACCAGAAACATGGACACAAAAATGCAGTAAAGGAAAGAGCTGAGGTCCTTGTGAATTTACAGAAGAATGGTGCAGATTTCACGGAAATAATATTTAAAAAAAAAAAAAATATCACAGGAAAAGCTAGGAATGAAAAGAGAAATAGTGCGTTTTTAATTTTTTTTTAAATAGACAAAAGGAATCTTCAAATCATATGTTGTACTTGATGTGATAACAAAATACTTCATGTGGTATCAATCAATACCCTTTAGCTCCCCAAGGAGCATAGGCCTTCAACAAACACATGCCAAGTCTTCCTGTCCTGTGCCATCCGCTCAAGTTCTTTCCATGTTTTCCTCATCATTTTCACCTCTGTTTCCAGTTCTCCATGTGGATTCCAGAACAAGGACTGCCTTGTAATGCTATCAACAGGTTTCCTCAATGTATGTCCTATCCATAGCTAGCGTCTTCTTCTCAACTCTTGTTCCACTGGCACTTGTCTGGTTCTTGTCATCAGTTCCACATTGGTAACCTTCTCATACCATTTTAATCCTTCTATTCTATGTGTCCTCAGTGTGTGTCCTTCCATCGCCAGCTTCTTCTCATCTCTTGTTCCACTGGCATTTGTCTAGTTCCTGTCATCAGTTGCATGCTGGTGAACTTGTCGTACCATTTCAATCCTTCTATTCTACGCAAGCACCCATTTATGAAAGTCTGTATCTTCTTGGTTGTTGTTTTTGTTGTTCTCCATGTTTCACAGCCATACAATAGGACTGACTTGACATGTGATTTGAAGATTCTGATTTTCTTTGTTAGACTTATTTCTTTTTAACTCTTTTCATCTTCATTGTTCTGGTAATTAATCCTTAGTAAGTGTGTGCCATTATATTTGTTCTCTATACTATCTCTTTCAAATACCACCAATGAAATGAGAATATAAAAAGCAGAAAAATGCAATCAAATCAACCAGTTAACTGAAGAAATATGTGACATACCACTAAAATAAAGATTTCATGCAAAGGGAACAAACTGTAATGAAATCTTCTTTGAGCACCAGCTGATGTCACCTTCATTCATTACTTTTCAGTTCTCCAAGCAGCGTAATCCTTCAACAAACATATGCTACGTATTTATGTCCCGTGCCATCAACTCAAGGTCATTCCATGTCTTCCTCATTCCTTTCATTTCTGTCTCCAATTCTCTTCTCCGTGTGTTCATTGGTCTCCCTTTGCTTCGCTTACACCAAGGATTCCAGAACAAGGACTGCCTTGGAATACAGTGAACAGGTTTCCTTGTGTGTGTCCTATCCATTACCAGCATCTTCTTCTCATTTCTTGTTCCACTGGTACTTGTCTGGTTCTTATCATCGGTTCCATATTATTTATCTTGTCATACCACTTCAGTCCTTCCAATCTACGCAAGCACCCATTTATGAAAGTACATAGCTTTTTTGGTTGTTGTTTTTGTTGTTCTCCATGTTTTAGAGCCATACAATAGGACTGACTTGACATTTGAGTTGAAGATTGTAATTTTTTATGCTGGATTTGATTTCTTTTGATCTCCATATGTTTCCCATTGCAGTGGATGCTCCCCTTGCATTTTCTATTCTTACTTTGATATCACTGTCTATCCCTCCAACTGTATAATGCTGCAAGATAAATGAATGATTCTACATATATATCAACTTTAATACACTTAAAGAAAACAGTGGTCAGCCTGAGATTGCTGATATCTCTAGAGTTTTTCCTGGACTGGCACTAGCGACTGTCATATTTGATTGTGTTTATCTGTTCCTCATAACAAAATAAACTGCTAAAAGATCTAACACGGACATGTCAGATATCTAGAGAACCAAAAAATACCATGCAATAGAAAACTGATTAGACTTCAACTAGGAACAGGCTATTTCATGGCAGAGAAATCATACTGGATCACACGTCTGGAGATGAATACCATTGCACATTATGTGCTAACATGCAAGAAATATGAACAGCACAGAAAACAAACCACTCATGAAATACTTGAGAACAGAAAACTCACCATCACTATAAACTGTAATAAAAATTGACCTACCCAAGAAGCTGCACAATATAATAAAATTACCAAAACAAGAACCAACATATAACAACCAGAACAAATGAGAATGACAAGGAAAAACAAAAACACAAAAATAAATAAATAGAATGTTTTACTGTTTATACAATATCAGTACAGGAATAAAAAAACATAAACACACTAAAAACTTCGAATTCAAAAACAACAAACGCCCAGCAGATACATTTAAAAGGATGTCAATAGCATGAGACAGCAGTATAGTTTCATGGAAGAGGATACATTACAAACACCATAGACATTATAAAATTCAGCAACAAACGGCAGATAAATTACAGCCTGGAACAGCCAACACACAAGAAAAACAATGTAATACGCTTTATAAAATGATGAACACTATATACCCTAATTATAACCCATATGGGGTTAAACCGGGTATCCTGTGCACACGACAAACACCAGTTTTCAAGTGCATGGTTCAAAAACCAAACCAAACTCATAACAAAATGAAGAACTGAAATCATTGTCACAAACTTATGTGTAAGTGAACAAGCTGTCACAAAAGTAAGAAAACATGAACAAACCATCATAAATTCAAGATGTAAACAAACTGTAATAAAGTGAAGCAGACGTGAACAAGTATATAATTTGCTACATTTTATTTGCTAGATGTTCTTTGAGTGGATACCCACAATAAACACTTATGATCAGATGTACTGATGTTCCTTTTTAACAGTATTGAATGTGATGTACTATTGCTGAAGGTAAAAGCATTTTTAACAAGAATTTTTAAAGAAACACATTACTCAAGGGCAATAAACACATTCATACCACCACGAAGATGTAAATTTTAGAGACAGTAGCTTTTAAATTAGTATAACTGTATTTATATTGTTGGAAGCAAGGAGAAAGAAAATATTCTAATGATTTTCTATGGTGCCAACATAACATACGAGCTAGAACAGAGGTTGGATATACAAAGACTCATTTTCCAGTGCAAATCAGACAGAATGAAAATTGTTTTTGAATACATATTAGACCATATGATGTCATATTTTAATGTACAATTTAGACCATATGAAGACACACTTTAGAATAAGTAGACATTAAGAAAACACACTAAAATATAAGTTTCACCATATGAAGATACACTTTAGAACAGAAGTTAATCATACAATGGTACACTTTAGAATATAAACAGACAATTTAGACTAAAAGTTAGATACACAAGAATATAGGTTAGGCAATATTATTTTTTGGCCGAACACGATCTCCAACCAGGAACTGCTTACACAGTGCAGTCAAAAAAGGCATGTACAACATTATTGTGGGCAGATGCTGGAACTGGGTTGGCCATGTCCTCAGAAGGGACCCTGAAACTATCACCAGAACTGCTATGCTATGGACCTCAGAAGGATGGTGAAAGAGAGGCAGATCAAAAACAACCTGGCGGAGAACAGTGGAGGCTGAGATGCAAAGCATGAGCCAGAGTTGGAGCACGGCATGAAGGATGGCCACTGACCGAGCAAAATGGGGACAGTTTGTTGCTGCCCTACATGACGCCACTAGACGTGATGGCCACTGACTGCTTTGTCAGTCAGTCAGAGGCAAAGGATCCAAGAAGAAGAATATGAAGATACACTTTATAAAATAGACAATATGAAGTTATTTTAGAATACACATTACACCCTGGGCCAGTACTAGTGTATTTGGTGCCATTGGCAAACAGCTCATTTGGCAGCCGCTAGTAGTTCATATATATATATATATATTCATATATATATATATATATCGGAGCCGCGCTGGTGTAATGGTTACCACACTGCACTGGAGATCGGGTGATCCAGGTTCAAGCCCGGGCGAGACCATTTGAAGAAGTGTCGTCGACCGGGATTGGGACTGGATTAATTCGAGCCCAGGTGAGAACATTTGAAGATGTGTCGTCGACCAGGGACTGGAATAAGCTGAACGGCTCCTGAGCCGACCCAGCTCTAATGGGTACTCTCCGAAGATGCCGATTATCTGCCTGAATGGCAAGAGGATGCCTGTCAGCGTACAGGGAAAATAGGATACTCACGTAAAATCAGTCTGTTAGACATACTAACCTGAGATTTCGCCTCGAGTAATAGCCGCGTACGTTAAAAAAAAAATATATATATATATATATAGAGAGAGATAGAGAGTGAGAGAGGCATAAAGCACATAAAACCTGCATATTAATGTGCTAATACAAACATACCAACGCTTACTTACAATTATTTTCCATTACGGTATACAAAACTGTTTACTTCAATCAATTTTGCTTCACCCCGATCCCCAAAAATGTTGTCACACAAGTTAACCTAATAGTTAAACTGGCCCTGGTTACACTATATGAAGATACACTAGAATACAAGATAGGCCATAGGAAGAACACTATTTCTTCTTAGGAGATGAGAAGAAGACATGTATGTGAAGAATACAAGTTAGGTCATATACATGACTTTGGGTGACTTTTTGGCGACATCTGGAAACCGAAAAAAATCAGATTTCCGAAAGACTGCTGTACTTGAGCATTTCAGATTCAAGGATATGGACCTGTATTGTGTTGTTAGACTACATCAAAAATAATCTCTTCAGGTTTGAAAGTCGTCATGTTTAAGTATACCCTGTGTAGTTAAAAAAAAAAAGGGATGTGTTTCTGAAGACCTTGCATAATTCAAAACTCCGATAATTCAAGACTAGTTTTCTCATTGGAATAAATGTAAAGTGAGGGGAGGGGCACGTGCTCAGAGTGCATAAATCGTGTTGTAGCATATTTGTGCACTAGTTCCACCACTTAATGAACACTTTGATGACAATGTTATGGGATATATAACAGATTTTAAATTATAACAACAGTAAATGTTTAAATAACAGCACAATAGTCAGCAGAATCAATCACATAATTTTTGGTAAACAACACTGAGGTACACCCAATACTGACAAAGAATTGTTGGTATTTTTGTTTATCAGCTAAAGTGGCGCCACCATGTGGTAAGAGCGTAAACACTCTGCCTGCCAGTTTGTGAAATACATATGTATTTGCTGAAATTTTCACATTTTTTGGGGGAATCACATTATTTCCAATCCTGCACATAAAATGAAACTTTCTTAATATTTTTTTTTATATTGTACTATTTAAAATTTGTATAAATTACAACCGCACTGTACAAACACAATTAAAAACACAAATTAAACCAAGTGGCCTACCAGAAGTATATATAAAAAGGTCTTTCTGCTGCAAGCAATTTATAATCTATAACATCTAAACAGGTCTTTCAATCACAGACAAATATAAAATGTCTTCCTTTTTTAAAATACAGACCTAGTCTTATAATCTATGTTAGAAACAGACTTTTGCACTCACCAAAATTCTCTGGGCAGGAGAATTAGATCTTGATGGCACAGGGGCAACATACTCAAGGGATCGAGTGTTCTTAGGCATTAGAGATTCAGGTGCTTCATTAGCTTGTCTCGATAGATTAACATGAGGCATGTTGGCAGGTTGAGGCTTAGTGTAATTGTTGATGGTAGAAAGATGTTCTGTTTGGAAAATTTGGTTGATGTCATTCTCTAGAAGGAAAGTATCTCCATCGTTGGGGTTATTCATTGTGAAGTTAGCCTGGGGATTAAAAAACAAAAGCACATAATGAACATACGTATAATATCCTATGACTTCATGGTTATTGTCCATCATCATCTCCTTTTGCTTTGCTCCTTATGAAGCATGAAGCTACAACTGCTGTTAGCCACCATGCAGGAAGCCTGCAAGTAAACACATGCTCCTAGGGTGGTGGTTTGTGTAACAACTTGTTTTACATGGTGAGGTTACCAGCCTCATGCACAATCTCACATTAGTCACCTTGTACAACATGGTGAGGTTACCAGCCTCATGCACAATCTCATATTAGTCACCTTTTAGAACAAGCCTGAGAGAACAGGTGTCCTAATCTCTCTTTGTCTCATAAGGAAATCCCCAGGGACTACATGGAGCACATGGATTCTGTGCATTATGGGGAACAGGAACAACAACATTTCTTTTTAAGGACAGTTATATCAGTTGTTTGTAATTTTAGAATAAGAGTTTTTTCAAAGATGTCTCTCAAGTGTTTCTTCAAATGCCATGACCATATCTGACTTCATGCAATGAACATATCTAACTTCATGCCATGACCATATCTGACTTCATGCCATGACCATATCTGACTTCATAACACGAAGGCAGTGTTTGAAACCATATGCACACACTTTTTTTTTGTATTTGGTTAAATTTCCTTTGTTTCAGTGATCTTATTAGCTACCTTGCCCATAAATGGAAATTTTGTTTCAGTACAACAGTATTGATAGTATTACCAGGCAGTCCTTGTTCTAGAATCTGCAGGGTACGAGAGGTAGAGGAAAACCAAAAGAACATGAGAAGAGAACTGGAGATAAACATGTAGGGGATGAAGAAGATAAGACCTTGAGCTGATGGCACAGGACAGGGAGAACTGGCAGACGTTTGTTGAAGGACTTTGCTCCTTGGGGAGTTGAAAGGTGATGAAGAAGAAGCATAATATTAGCTCATGATGTTGATGGGGATTTCTAAGGACATAAAAAAAATAGAAAGCTACTTCTCACATGGAGCCGTGGTAGCGCAGTGATTAGTGCACTAGCTTCCTAGCTCGGTGGTCCATGGGTCAATCCCCAGTTGAGGCGGACATTTTTAGACTGCAAATAGCTCAGGGGTCAACCTAGCCTGATAAATTGGGTACCAGAGCAACTCTGGGAAGGTTAAGGCAGGCGGCGTGATGCTGACCACATCACCCCTAGTGTGCCGATGGTCAAGAAAATATGGGCCTAACACCATATTCCCAATATGCCTCAATAGGGGTGTAACAGGATCCTTTATCTTTTTTCTTCTCACATAATGCATGCTTACTGCATGTGGGTCAAAGGTTGCAGTGATGCAATGCTGCTTCATAATCATCTCCACTTTAGCTCCTTATGCAGCATCAAACCACCAAGGTAGATGGATACTCTTCAGAAAGCCTTTGCTCAAGCACAAACTCCTGCAGCAGTGGTTTTTGTAGCAATTAGTTACACATGATGAGGTTGCCAGCCTGTTGAGGTCCACTTCATGGTGTGCAACAAATTTCGGTAAAGTTAATTTTATCGGGATTTTTCCACACAATGTCGTAGCCCAACTAATTGTGCAAAAGATATGAATGTAAGTTTTTTTTTTTTTATTAATGTGTTTGCTACTTCATTTTGTAGCACGCCCCTTTCAACCATCTACCATGTACATGGATTTGTTGGTTATATCAGGACGTGTTTCTTTTATTGTAATATGTTTTTGTTTGTATTTGTTTTATATTATATTATCTCTAGTCGGTATTTTTCCTTTTGTAGTTATAGTTCAACATGGTTTTTAAAAAAAATTCCAATATATGCTATTTTCTAAGTTAGTATGTTTTTGATTTTTACTGGATGGTTTATTTGGTTAATCTGTATGTTTCTGGGGCGAGTCTTTCACCAGTTTGGACTACTGGTTCAATTCCTTATTTGATTTTTATATGTTAGCTTTAGTTTTTGTAATATAGTGTTTTATTAACTTTTGCATTTCTGAAGGGCTCTTTGTGCCTATGAGATTTTCTACACTCATTTCTACCTTGTGGTTACTACAGTATGTCTTAATGTTTTGCCTCTGTTGGTCATATTTTTTGCAGTCCACTAGAAAGTGCCTAATTGTGTTTGGTTCTTGACACTCTTCACATGTGGGTTCCTCAATCATGAAATATCCAGTTCCCAGCTTGAGTCTCAGCAATTTTTTATTAATTGGTATTTTTAGTTCATCTTTTATTTGACATTTTTTGCTTGGTTTTTTAAGGATTTTATATGAGTGTCTTGCTTTTTTACTTAGGTCCCATGCTGTTATCCATTCTTTAGTTATTTTTTGAGCAATTAAGCTCTTAATTTCAAACTTCCCTAAGCCTACTTCAATTTGGTTATGGCTAGTTCTCCCCCCTTTGGCTTCTTTGTCTGCTAGCTCATTTCCTGCTATCCCCACATGTGATGGTATCCATGTTAGTGTTGCACTGCATCCTATATTTTGTAGATATGTATTAACCTGTAGTATTTCCTCTATAATGTCTGGCCTGCTGCCTTCTGTTCTGTTTCTGATTGCTAGTACTGATGATAGGGAATCTGTGAGAATGGTTACTTTTTTTGGTGGATTTTCTGCAGCTATTTCTAAAGCTTTTAGGATTGCCACTAATTCTGCTGTAAAGATAGATGTATTACTTGTTACTTTGTATCTTTTATAAATTTTTAATTTTGGTATTGCTATTCCTGCTCCTAATTGTCCTTCTTCATCTTTGGACCCATCTGTATATATAGTTAGGCTATTATTTGTATACCGTTCTATGTACTCTAGTGTTTTACTTTTTGCTGAGATTATGTCGTTAGATTTATTTATGATCTTTGATAAGTGGGAGTCAGTTTCTGGCACTTTTAATTCCCATGGTGGGATCTTTGCTTTATACAGAGCACTACTGTTTATCGCATTAAACAGGTCTGGGTATTGATCCACTTCATCCATTGTTTTCCACCCTGACGGGTATCTATTATGGTTTAATGGAATGTGGCCTATGTACTGGTTACCCCTATCAAAGGTTTTATGTGCCGGGTGAGTTGGATCTTTTGCCACTCTTGCCCAGTAGCTGAATCTCAGTTCTTTTCTCCTTAGCTCCAGGGGTATAATGCCTAGCGCTACTTCTAGTGCTTCTGCTGATGTTCCCTTTGAGGCACCTGCTATTATTGACAGTGCCTGGTTTTGGACTGTGTCTAGTTTCTTCTTATTGCTTGGGGCGGCTGATGCATAGACAACACTGGCATAGTCAAGTTTGCCTCTAATAAATGATTTATAGAATGTTAACATTGTCTTATTGCAGGCGCCCCAACCACTTCCTTTCATATATCTTAGCATATTAATAAGTCCTCTACTGCTTTGCACTAAAAGGTCTATGTGTTTGTTCCAGTTTAGTTGCTGGTCTAGTACCATGCCAAGAAATCTAGTTGATTTTGCTGTGCATACTTTTTGCTTATTAATGCTTATGTCAATTATATTGTTTTTAATTACACGCCCTCTACTGAAAATCATTCCTATGGTTTTTTTAACGTTTAGATTAAATCCCCACTTGTTCATCCAGTCAGATACTTTATCTATTTGTTTTTGTACTGTTTTATAGAGGAATGGGAGATTTCTTCCCGTTCTCCATATCGCAGCATCATCTGCAAACTGAGATAGGTTGTTTTTTAAGTCCTTAAACTCGTCGCCTAGGTCGTTGACCATAATCGTAAAAATTGATGGTGATATTACTGATCCCTGGGGAATTCCATTCTGTTGCTCATATACCTCAGATCTATCATTGTTTATTTGTACCATGAAGTATCTATCCTGCAGGAAGTTTTCTAGGTAATTGTAGGTTCTGCCTACTATACCTAGTTTCCTGATTTTATGTAGTGCACCCTCCCTCCAACACTCATCATATGCTCTTGCTACATCAAGGAATATAGCTACTGTCTTTTCATTCCTTTTGAAGCCTGTTTTAACATCATGTTCCAGCCTCAGCAGTTGCTCTATTGTACTATGTTGGCTTCTAAAGCCTGCCTGGGTTGGACTGTACAAATTATGCTTTTCGAGATGAAATTTTAGTCTGCTGTTGACTATTGTTTCTAGAATTTTTCCTAGATGTGATGTTAACGATATTGGCCTGTATGAGCTGACATCATGTGCTTCCTTATCTGGCTTTAGTATGGGGATGACTACTGCTGTCTTCCATGAACATGGTATTTTTCCCGTGTGCCAGATTTTGTTGTAGAGGGATGCAATCACTCTTAGAGTTGTATTTGGTACCTTTTTGAGGATTTCATAGCTCAGAATGTCTTCCCCAGAGGTAGTATTGGTTTTTTCTGCTAAAGCTCTTTCTATTTCATCTACTGTAATATCTGCATTTAAATACTTAGCATCCTGTGTGGTTTCCATATTTTCTTCTTTTAATTTTTCTAGCAGTGTTTTTCGTCTATTTATTTCTGCCTTATCTAGACTGTCTATTGAACTAACCTGATAAAAGTATTTAGCTAGTATGTTGGCTTTTTCTCTATCTGTTTCAGCTCTCTCTGGTATTTTAATTGTTGGGATTTTAAATTTCTTGCTGTTTCCTCCTTTAATTGCTTTTAGTTTTCTCCAAACTGTAGTTATTTGGGACCTATGGTTTAATGTTTGACAAAATTTTCTCCAACTCTTTTCTTTAGCTCTGAATATTATTTTATTTGTTTCATTTCTTATTTTTTTATAGTTTGTGTAATTCTCTTCAGTTTTGGCTTTTCTATACTTTGTAAGGGCCCTCTCCCTCAATTTCAGTTGTTCTGAACATCTGTCTGTCCACCATGGTACTGGATTTTTATCTTTGTTTCTTTTCCTATTTTTACCTTTTTGTGTTGGTTTTAAGTGCTCAGGCATATTCCTGTTTGGTATATATTTTATTGCTATTTTTAAAATCTCATTTGTTAGTTTTTCTGCAAATATATCTATACTGTTAGATTCAATTTGTTCTATGCTTAGTTTACCTAGCTCTAATTGGAAGGACTCCCAATTTGCCTTTTTTAGGTTGAATGTGGGTTTCGAGCTTTTTGGACTAGTTCTATATTTGTCGTTTAGGTTTATTTCTATGGGTAAGTGGTCTGAGCTGGAGTCATTCAGTACTTCCCATTTAGTAGAGGCTAGGTTTGGTGTTATAATACTTATGTCTATTGCTGTATCTCCTCCACTGTTGCATGGGTTAACCCTTGTCACTGAGCCATCATTTAGTATGATTAGCTCAGCACTTTCAATGTAGTCCAACAGTCTTTTTCCTGCTGGATCATTACTGTTGTTACCCCATGCCTCATGGTGTGCATTAAAGTCACCTACCAATAATGTTCTTTGGTCTATTTGTGTGTTAATAGTGGCAATGTCCCTATCGGTTATATTACCCTTGGGGCTATAAATGTTTATTATTTTTAAGTTATCTGGCTCACTGTCTAATGTTATACTTATTCCTTCAATATTTTCTGTGTTGAATTGTTCCCAATTTAATATTTTGTAGTCTTCATGTATTAAAAAGGCCACGCCCCCTCCTCTTCCCTCAGGTCTATCATTTCTAAGTGTTATATACCCTTGGTAGTTCAGTTTTTGTTTGGGGTTCAGGAGGGTTTCTTGTATTGCAAAGATGGGTTTTGCCTCCTTATACTGTCCCATAAGAGACATCAAGTTCTTCCTGGCACCCCTACAGTTCCACTGGACTACTTTGATAGCTCTAGAGTCTTTGGTCCCCATTTAGTATGGTTAGCTTAGTTATGTTATTGTTTTTATTAGGTTTTTTGATAAGGGATCTACTTTTTTTGGTTTTGCACTTTACCTCTTATGTTCTCTACAAACTCATCATTCCAAGTAACCATTATACTCTGAACTCTTTCTGCGAGGTATGGTAGGTGTAGTTCCACTGTTTCCTTAAATTTTTTTTCCATATTTTCTATAGGCCTAGCTCTTTCTCTCTCTATTTTTTTTAGGATTTCTTCATTAGCTTCTTTTATCTCTGCTATTTTTTTGAGGTCTCTCTCTATTTCCTTTTGTGCTGTTTTCATTTCTTCTAGTACCTGTCTGGCTTGGATGAGGATATGTTCCGTCTCTTCTGTGTTGTCATCTTCTTTACTGTTTATGGGTGTTTTAATTTTATCTTCTTTCTGGATTTTTTCCTTTATGTCTTTCATTTCACTGGTTATTTGTTTTATTTGTTTCTTAATGATATTTTCTTGAGAGTTTTGGAGATGGTTGTTGGTTTTCTGTCTTTCTTTTATTTGCCAGAATGGTTTGTTTGTTTCTAGTGATTCTTTTAATATGTGTTTTGTCTCTTGATAGACTGGGCATCCCTGATACCTGGCACTGTGGTTACCCTGGCAGTTTGCACATTTTCTGTTTTTGTTTTCTCGTTTATAATCTTTGTCCTCCTTAGCCATTGGACAGTCCACATGTCTGTGTGCTCCCGCACAGAAACTACACCGTGTCGCTCTTTTACACACATGTTGGGTATGGCTAAAGCCTTGACAGTTTGTGCATTGTATAATGCTAGGTATGAATACCTCTGTCATTTTGGCTCTCTGGTGGAGTTTGACTTGCTTGGGTATTTCTGTGCCCTTTACACTTATCACTACCACTGTCGTATTCTTTTGCTCTTTGGTTTTGATTCTTTCTACTTTTTCTATCTCTGTTTGTGGGTTTTCTTTCGTTATGTTAGTGTGGATCTCCTCTTCTGTTAGGTTTGAGTCGACCCCTTTGATGACGAATCTTCTAATTTCCTTGATCAATTCAATCTTTACCTTTATCCCATGTGCGAGTTGTGCTTCTTTTGGGTTACTTTTTAATTCATGTAACAGTGCCTTGCCTTTTTCTGTGTTGTTTACAGTGATTGTTACTCCATTTCCATGTCTTTGCACTTTGTCAATATATTTTTTTCCTATTATTGCTTCTAGAATGACCAGGATTTTGTCATCCGGGAGAGATCTCAGTGTGGCTTCTGTTCCAGCTATCTGAGTTATTTTGATTCTCTTTTTGTAAGGGATATGGTGGGACAGTATGTATCTAGGCATGATGTATGCTTAGTATGGGGTAGTCTGCTTTGCATTTTGATTGCGTTCAGAGGTGTTGGAATCTGTGTAGCCCTAGCCACAGATGGAAATGTGGCAAAGCCACTATATCTCGGAATGTGTATTCATGAAACAGTGTTTGGATCGTGTCTTTATCTATATCAAGTGTGACTGTGTGCTATATATACACTGCTCAGTATTATAAAGGTTTGTAAACCTTGTATAGGTATTAATTATTCACGTTCATATAAGTGAATCGATGAAAATTAGCAGACGTAAAGAACGTTTGCTGTAGAGCACTGAACTGTGTGGCTATAATTGCCTGGAAATATATATGTATATGAATAAAGTAGTCGTATCGAGTATTCAACAACTTAGTTATATGAAAGAAGAATGTCTATGAATTATTTACTCACTCAGGACAGCCTATAAGAAACATGGATTGAAATTTATGACTGTAGTATCTCAAGCTCAGAAAATAGTATTATACGTTTGTGAATATATGGAGGACGCAGGTTCATAAAGAGATTGATATTAGTGACACTATGGAATGAAATTTATAAATGTTCAAGTGCACTGTCAATAAATTAATGAAAGTCGTCAAAAAGAAAAGACTTCTGTGAAGTATATCTAATTAGGAACAGGTCACGCTGATTTTACTAAAATTAAATGAAGAAACCCTAGACACTAAAAGAAATTGAACCTGAATCCTATGTCATGGGGAAACAACAGAAAAAATGCCCTTAACAGAACCCCTTGCACAATTTCATTGGTTGCCTTTTATCATGTGACTGAGGGAGCAGAACTCCTTTTTTTTCTTGATCTCCCCAGAGATCACTGGGAACTACATGAGGCTCCCATGCTCCTTATGGAGCAAAAAAACCACTCATTTCATTCATTCATAGGTCACAACAGATTGGGATACCATCTATTCAACAAGCTAAAGATAGGAACTACCGACGAGTGTAAATGTGGCACCGATAAAATGACTGCTGAACATCTGCTTCAAATTTGCCCAACATATATGGAACACAGAAAACACATATGGCCGTCACTAGTACCATTTTCAGAAAAACTCTATGGAGATACAAATAGCCTGACCACTGCTTTCTTTGAAAATATTCAAGTAGATGTATGAGAGTGTACAAAGAAGAAGAATTCATGGGCAAGGCTGTTGGGTCTAGTACCTACATTGTTGTTAGGAAGTCTTGCTGACAAGGTCCTTCTGCCTGATGTTTGTGCCAGTTTCTTCTCAGTCTCCACAGAAGATTTAGGTCGTTCCTTGCTCTGGAAAATGAAAATTGTAAATATCTTTGAAATAGAAACTATAATGATTTTAAAACAAAACAGAAATAAAAGTTATGGGGAGACAAGATGTAATACAGGGCAACAAAAGTATAAGAGAAAATTAATATAAACTGTAATGATTTTTAAAACAGAACACAAAGAATTGTTATGGGGAGACAAGATGTAATAAAGGAAAACAAAAATATAAAAGAGAATTAACATAAACTATAATGATTTTAAAAAAGAACACAAAGAATTTTTTGGGGAGACAGGATGTAATAAAGTGCAACAAAAGTATAAGAGAAAATTAATACGTATTTGTGTTACATGCCATAATTACAATCATCATCATCCTCATGTGATGTATTCTCTCCAGAACGTTGTCTCCATTGCAGCTGCTCTGAACGCATCATGATTCTGGGCAAGTCGGCCTGCATCCTCTAAAGACATGCTCAGACTCTCTGTGATGTCCTGGACCCACCGTCGTCTAGGTCGTCCCCTTCCCCTTTTTCCAGGGACCATGCCTACCATTACTAATTTTTCCAGACTGTTATGTCTTTTTATATGATCGAAAGGGAGCCTCGCTGGTGTAATGGTTACCACACTGCACTGGCGATCCGGTGATCCAGGTTCAAGCCCGGGCGAGGGCATTTGAAGAAGTGTCATCAACCAGGACTTGGACTGGATTAATTCGAGCCCTGGGCGAAAACATTTCAAGGAGTGTTGTCGACCAGGGACTGGCAGCTCCTGAGCCGACCTAGCTCTGATGGGTACCCTCCGAAGACGGCGAGTATCTGCCTGAATGGCGAGTGGACACCTGTCATTGTACAGGGAAAAAAAGGATAGTCACGTAAAAATCAGTCTCAGGTTAGATATACTAATCAGAGATTCTCGCCTCGAGTAGTAACAGGCGTACGTTTAAAAAAAAAAAAATGACCGAAAAATTTCAGCTTCCTTATTGTGATGGTATTTAGGAGCCAATTTTCCTCTACATTTAGTGAGTGCAGTACTTCTCTGTTGGTTTTTTTTCTGTCCAGGGTATTCTCAACATCCTTCTGTAGCATTTCATTTCGAATGATGTAATCGTTTTTGTAACTGTTTTATTAAGTGTCCATGTCTCGCAGCCGTATGTTGCTACTGGGAATATACATGCTCTGATCAGTTGTAACTTTGTTTCTTTGCTTGTGCCTTGCCATAGGTTCTAAATCTGTATTAATAATTACAATACAAGGATTAAAAAAAAAAAAAAGGTAAATGTAATCTATAAGAGATACTGCCATAGGAAAGTGAAGTATTACAGATGTCCCCAGGTCTTAATTTTATGAGGTTCCTTTCCTTGATGCTTTTATCTTCCCTAACTGCCTGGATATTCGAGTTGAAGATTATTCTTCTTCTTCTTGCGATCGCATCTTTGATGATTACACCGTCAGACGAGTTCTCATGATGAATTCGACTGTTGTTTGAAGTTCCTCTTTAACTCCATATAGCTTTGAGTTTAGTGTTGAGTCATTGGGCCAGTATATCTTTCTTAACTGGTCATACAGAGGACAGTCCTGTAGAACATGCTCAGCAGTTTGTTCGTTTAATCCACATGTGCACAGTGGTGAAGCAGACAATCGTAGCTTGTGCATGTGTTTATTCAGTTTGTTATGCCCTGTCCTGAGTCGAAAAATAGTTGTCTGTCCCTGCCGGTCGAGAGTGTGATAGTCGTCTTTGGGTTGGTTCTGTTCTCTTCTGATAGTCTGGATAGCTCTCTTTTTCTCAAAGTATGTGACTTCATTATCTTCTTGTTCACATTCTCCTCCCTTTTTTGCAAGTTTATCTGCCTTTTCATTTCCGGGTACACCACAATGAGATGGTACCCACTGAAGTATGGTTCTCTTTTTGGCAGCTACCTTGTTTAGTTCATTTCTCAGATGCGGGAGTTTACCACCCTTGAGAGCTTGCAGGACAGACAGTGCATCTGTGAGGATGACTACCTGGTGGCAGTCAGAGTTGGTGTTATAAATCATATTTGCAGCTTGCTCTAGAGCTTGAACCTCAGCTGTATAGTTGGAACAGAATTTACCAGTGGGAATGTGCCTAGTCTCATAGTGGTTGTCAGGATATGAGATAAAGATACCGGCACCTCCATTCCTAACAGCATTAGTTGCTGATCCATCTGTATAGGCATGTATCCATGATTGATCGGGATAGCTTTCTTGGATCATACTCAATGTAGCAGTTCGTTTTTGCAGATCATTATACTCACATCCACTTGTGAGACCACTGACTGATGTATTAATTTGGAGGGCACTGCTGGCCTGCTCCCATGGTACAGGGTATAGGGTGGGCTTCAGTGGTGTTGTCTTCATGGATAGGTCTTCTTGATGCTGTCTTATAAGTCTTTTCCCCCGATGCACAAAGCTGCTACGCTTTAGACGTCCCAATGCCAGATCATCTAGTCTTGCCTTCATTGGGTGCATTGGCATACTGTTGTACTTTTCCATCTGGATCATGGTTTTTGTGTCTCTTCTATGGGACAATGTCTGTAATCCAGCAACCTTCTGCATCTCTGTTATTGGTGTAGTTTTCATGGCTCCTGTAATGAGCCTGAGAGCTTGATTTTGCACCTTGTCCAAAGACTGCAGATGTGAGTTAGCAGCTGATGACCATGCTGCTGAGCTAAACTCTAAGTGTGGTCTTATTACTCCATTATAAATCTTCTTTAGATTTCGTTCATTTGCTCCCCAGTTGGTACCTGCTAATTTTCTGAGTATGCCTAGTCGTCTTCGGGCCTTTCCTTCTGCATTTTCAATATGCTTATTCCATGTAAGCCTTTGGTCAAATGTCACCCCAAGATAGGTGGGGTAGCTTTCTTCCTTGATCACGGTTGTCCCTAGGTGTATGTTAGCTGATTTGTCCTTGGGGGCGAGGGAGAACAGTGTTGTGGAGGTTTTGTCTGTGTTTATTGTGATAAGCCATTTCTCTGCCCATGACACTAGCATGTCTGCTGCCCGCTGCATTCTATAATTTGCTGTGGTGACATTTTCATCAGCGCACCAGAGTACTAGGTCATCTGCATATAAGGCAGCTTTAACTCCTGCAGGGAGATCTTTCACCAGGTCATTGATGTAAACAAGGAAGAGTGTTGGGGAAATTACTCCTCCTTGAGGTACCCCCTGATGGAGCAACACTTTTCTGCTCTGCAGACCGTCAAGAGTGACTCTAGTTCTCCTGTTATGCAAGTATGACTGGATCCATTTCATCATGTTGCCTTGGATTCCACTTCTCCTAAGTTTTGCAATGAGGCCATCTTTCCACACCTTGTCAAAGGCCTGCTTGAAGTCGACCCAGATCGTTAGGACCTTTTTCTTCTCCTGGAAGGCATCTTCTATTGCTTGAGACAAGTAAGTAACTTGGTCTTCTATACTGTAGCATTCTCTAAATCCAGCTTGTTCCGGCACCAGGATCTGCTCAGACTCTAAATACCATTTCAATCTGTGGTTGACTATTCGCTCCATAGTCTTCCCAACACAGCTTGTGAGACTGATTGGCCGGTAACTTGCAGCCTCGGTCTTACATTTCCCTTTCTTTAGTATGGGTATTGTGATGGCTTCTCTCCATACTTGGGGTACCGTTCCTTTCAACCAGCTGTGGTTGAATATCTCAAGCAGTTTTGTCTTTGCTGCTGAGCTCAGATTTACTAGCATTTCGTTGCTGATTTTGTCTGGGCCGGGTGACTTTTGAAACTTAAGCTTGGAAATAGCCTTCTGTAGTTCTCCTAGTGTGATGGGTTCCCTCATTGGGGCAGGAGTATCTGTCTGTCCCATGGTTGCCAGTATTTCTTTTCTTATCTCTCTCTGATGGTCTATGTTAATGGGTAAGTTGCTTTCTGAACTGTATCTTCTAGCAAACAAGTCTGCAGCTTGTTTTCCTCTGAAAAGTTTGCCACCTTCATCCAATGTGATAGTCTGCCTTGGTGAGGAATGCTCTTCATTTAGAGACTTGACTAATCTCCAAAGTTTCCTGCCGTCTTTCTCAAGGTTCAGCGATGCCGTTTTAGTTCTCCAGCTTTTCCGCTTTTCTTCTAGCTTTGTTCTCTGAAACTCTGCTACAGCCTTTTTCCATTTGTTGTGAGTTTCAAGTGAAGGCTGAGACTCTGCGTCCTTTCTAGCCTTGTCCATAGCTTCCTGACGTTCTTGGAGTGTGCTGGACCAGTATGGTATGTAGTTACGCCGGCATCCTTTGGGAATGGTTTCTTTTGCAGCTTGTAGTATGCATCTGTTGAAGTCTTTTACCACTTCATTAATGTCTCTGTTCTGTACCTTGAGGGTAGACAGCAGCGTGTTCACCTGATGCCTGAATAAACCCCAGTTGGCTTTTTTGTAGTTCCATCTTGTAATGGCTGGGCCTGTACTGAGAGTTGCACTCTGGACAGTAAGAAAGATTGGGCGATGGTCGCTTCCCCCTAGTTGGTCTCCTACTTCTCTACTAATAGATCCAGCTATATCTGGTGTGGAGAAGGCAAGATCTGGTGTTGAAGTTGTGTGCCATCCTCTGGAGTAGAAGGTAGGAGTATCTGTGGCATTATTGACTAGGATTAGGGAGTGATCATCTTGCCAAGTTTCAACCTCTTCACCTCTGTGATCCAGATGGTTATAGCCCCAGCTCTGGGAGTGGCTATTAAAGTCTCCAACTGCTATAAAGTTGGTGGCTGGTACCTGTATAGAGCTGAGACTCAGGGGTTTGTTGTTCGGACAGTAATAGTTCAGGAGTTCTATTTCCATCTTGTCTACCTTTATCTGCAGCAGCTGATATTCTGCTCCATCCATGAAGGTTTTCCTTTCGTGTGCAGGAATGTTATTCCTTACAAGAGTAAGTACTCCTCCTTTTCGTCTATCTTGTCTGTCGGATCTGAAGCATTGATATCCCCTTATTTTAAAGGTTTGATCTGCTTTCAAGTGAGTCTCTTGGATACAGCAAACACTGACTTGCTTCTCATACAAGATGTTTTCCAGCTCTGTCTTTTTGCTGTATCCAGCCTGCTTGCTGTTCACTCCCTCTGCATTCCAGTGCATCATGACAAGTGGCACTCTGGGTTTCTCTTTTTCTGTTTTGTTTTGGTCAGTAGTTCTCCTCCGCCGTCTGTTGACTCCACAAGACGGTCTAGAGGGTCCTCCAGTAGCTGAGGGTGGGCTCTGTCGAGGCTCAGAGCCCGGCACTGCACCTGCCTGGTGGAGCTCCACAGGGCGAGCACCAGAACGAGATTTATTTGACGGTGTACTCTCCATAGAAAAAAAAAAGCGAGTTGCATGATACTGTGGTTTCCGGTGCGCCTTCTGGCCCAGTATCTACGACTTTAGCACCTGTTCAACGGGAGAGTGGGCTCATCCCTAATCTGTTTATGTTCCCAGTAGTAGACTATTCGCAAGCAGCCTGGGGGTGTCACTGCTCTGCGCGGACCTTGTTTACCGAGGCGGCGTCCGAGCTCGTATGGTGAAAATATGGTTGCGTTATCTTCAAAATAGCCCTGTCTTTCCCGTGGCTTTTCTGCCATCCTGCAACTTTGAGTTAGGGAGTTCTGAGCTCCAGTCTCTTTCCCAGGCATTTTATCCTGGCCTGGCACGCATACAGAGGACCCCACTTCTGGTTCTAAGTTAGCAGTTGGGGATAGGTGGGGTAGCACACTGTGCATTCCCCGTCATCCAGGGGGCTCTCCAACTATGCAGAGCTTGCACAATGCTGTGCTCTGGTTCTGGGCTCTCCCAAGGAATCCTCACGTCCTGCACAGAGCCACTTCCCGATACCCACCACCTGCCAACCCTCCATTGTAGAAATCTCCTGCATGCGGCCATCCAGTCAAGAGCCAGTATTAAGTCTGGTGCCCAAGTGATCCCCCCAAGCTCAGTGTGCAATGCTGGGTTCTCATCATGCTGCAACACAGGAGGGATTGTGATGCTCAGCCATCTCTCTCAATTCTGCACCGATAAGTGACATCGGGGACTTAACTCTGCCTCAGTACTGGGAGGCCCCGTTTCCGGGTACACCACACACAGCCAATTGAGGCAACGGTCGCCATGGGCGTGTTGAAGATTATAATTTTTGTGTTTGATGACGATAGGAAACTCTATACAGAGCGATACAACAGGAGGCAATCTGATCATCAGAAGTAGTCCCCCCATCAATCTAGTGTTTTGGCCCCTTAATCTCCTTTACACTCTAAAAAGGGGGGGGGGGGGGGGAACTTAGGTCATGACTCCCAAGTGTCAGCCTCCTGCTGTCAAGTGCAGAGAATCGAACCCACTCCATCTTGGTTGCAGCTTTAAAATTCACTCCAATTTTCAGCCAGCTGGAGGCAATTGTGAAAGTAACCCCTATGTTGAAACAAATTACTGTCTCGAGTTCCATAGCCTGTTGCTGTTGTTCCACAGCCAGCATGATGTCTTTTCCGCAGTTTCGCTGAGCCTCTTAAGTGCCCTTGTTCTTGACTGTCCCCTCAACCCCAACAGTTTTAGTAGATCTTACACTGAGGCAGCCGTGAGACCTCTTGCACCCACCTCAACAGCCATGACCCTTGCAGTGAACCCATCGCATCTCAAGTCCGCGACCAGATCATTATACTTGGCTACTTTGAACGAGTGTTGCTCGTCCAATCTGGATGCAAATGGCACGGTCAGCTCAATCATTATAATCTGGTGCGATGATGAGGAATACAGCATTATATCTGGCCGTCTTCAAGATTTTCTAATACTCTCTGGATATGCCCCTAGCCCAGGTAGGTCTACTAGCCATCTCCCAGTCGTTTGCACAGTCAAGAAGAGATGGTAAACTGCTGCTTGATTTACTTGGTTTGGGGTTTGCTGACTTTTCTGCTCTTAGAAAGTATGTATTTTCAGTGCTCGGGCTGACTTTGCTGTTCGCCTTCACTTGTTTGAATTCTTGTAAAGTGCTTCAGATGCTTTGTTTTCTTGTAATTTCCAAATATTTTTTTGTGCAATGAAATCTCCTCTTACCTTATATTTTCTTACTAGTGTAAAAGCTCACCATAAAACGGGAATTAAATTCAAAAGCACCAATACCTAACGTCAATTTTACTTATTCAAAAGTATTTTTAAAAACCTACTGTGCATCACCACAGTACACGAACTACGTAGCAGCAACGAGGATCCCAATGTGTGTATACGGGATCACACATTCTATAAATATTTTTGTGCACACCGTCATTTGCACATTCTTCTTTGGTAAGTGTTGCTATTTTCGTGAGAGTGCATATAAGGGACCAACGGGCTGATCACCCGTTTGCCAGTCACTTCGATTACGGAAACAACAGCAAATGGATTGATTTGCCGTTGCCCTAAAGACGCCAATAGGCGTGATGGGAAACAATGGCAAAGAAAACCTATCTGCTGTTGCCCTAAGATGCCACTAGGCGTAATAGCCACTGACTGCTTTGACGGTCGGTGGCTAAGGACGGAAGAAGAAGAAGAAGCATATAAGGGGAAAAAAAAAAAGGAACCCGTTACATGCCCATTGAGGCATATTGGGAATATGGTGTTAGGCCCATATTATCTTGACCGTCTGCACACTAGGGGTGATGTGGTCGGCATTACGCCGGCTGCCTTAACCTTCCCAGAGTTGCTCTGGTACCCATTTGGGGCTGGGTCGACCCAGGAGCCGTTTGTGGCCTAAAAAATTCCCACCTCATCTGGGGATCGAACCATAGACCACTGCGCTAGGAAGCCAGTGCACTAACCACTATGCCACCACGGCTCCATATAAGGGAAACAATACAATTATTGTCTAACTTTCAACCAAAGTTGCATCCCTGACAGAAACAGCTGGGATTTTATATATAGGATTTTGATAATGTCATACCATAACCAGATACAATTCTTCATAATTATTCAGGATCAAATAATAAATGTGTGTCATTCATATTCCTTTCAGCTTTCCCTATTTAAATAACGATGCCAACTGCTAATTTCATGAACTGTGCACCATTTGTATTCTCACAGGAGTATCATCAGCGACTTCAATTTTAGGCAGTATAATTTTTATTTATGTTTTATCTGTTTAACTCAGTTCTTGCTTCTGTTTTTGTTTATTTGTCCCGGATGAAGGCCTTGTGGCCATAACACAGACAATTCTCTTTATCATAGTAAGATGATTCACCTGTTATTTGTTTACCCCATTAATTGTTCACCTCAAACTGTAAGTCTATTTGATCTTTCTCTTTTTTTTTTAAACAGCAAGGAAATGTTGTCAATATTTCAGGCTATGTTTTAAAACACTAGCGTGCTTATTGTTTCCCTTCTATTTGTGTGTCTAGTGTGTTGTATGTTCTCCAAGTTCATATAATATACTTGTCCTGGATTTCATTTGTCGCTATATGTCTATGATTCACTGCCTTATACTTCATTAGTGTTATTACTGGTCGTCAACATCATCATCTCCTTTCATCAACATCATCATCTCCTTATTTTGCTCCTTATGGAATATGGATGAATAACTGCAGATACCTCCTTGAGGAAATCTGTGACACAGCAAATACTCTTGCAGCTGTGGTTTCTGTAGTAATATGTTTTACTGAGGAAGCAGTTGGTCTATTCTTTCTTTGCCTTCTCAGAGACCCACAGGAAGTACACAGGACTATTACAAGTCAGGTCTACCTTATTCCAGTTACACCCACCTGGGCAAGGGATATATCTTCCATAATTCATTTTAAAATTTTAAGGACACTCCCCCTCATCACACGAGAAAGTAATAATTGATCTGACCGTGCAATCTGCATGCAGATTAGATGAGAGAATTGCTGCCTAAATAGCCAAAAAATAATTATTTCCAGATTAGATGAGACAATTGCTGTCACAATAGCCAAAAAATAATTATTTCCAGATTAGATGAGACAATTGCTGTCAAAATAGCCAAAAAATAATTATTTCCAGATTAGATGAGACAATTGCTGTCAAAATAGCCAAAAAATAATTATTTCCAGATTAGATGAGACAATTGCTGTCAAAATAGCCAAAAAATAATTATTTCCAGATTAGATGAGACAATTGCTGTCACAATAGCCAAAAAATAATTATTTCAAATTTGCCAGTTTGAAATTGTAGCCACGGTGGAGTGGATTCAATTCCAAGAGCAAGCACAGAGAAAAATAAACAAGAGGGTGACTGATACATTCTCTTCTTCTTTGATCCTTAGCCACCGACCGTCAAAGCAGTCAGTGGCCATTATGCATGGTGGTGTCTTGTAGGGCGGCAACAAACTGCCTCCACCTTGCTCGGTTGGCAGTCATCCTTCATGCAGTGCCCCAGCTCTGATTCACTCTTTGCATCTCAGCCTCCACAGTTCTCCGCCAAGTTATTTTTCGTCGGCCTCTCTTTCGTTTTCCTTCTGGGGTCCATAGCATAGCTGTTCTTGTGATGGCATCGGGGTCTCTTATGAAGACATGGCCAACCCAACTCTAGTGTCTGCCAGCTATGATGGTGTGCATGTCCTCTTGGTTGCTCCGAGTAAGCAGTTCTTGGTTGGTGATGGTATTCAGCCAAAAGATTCGGAAAATTTTCCTTAGGCAGACTGTGTGGAAAGAGGACAATTTCAACATTTCCTTCTCTGTTACTCTCAAGCATTCTGCACCACAGAGAAGCACAGAAAGTACACAGTTCTCATATAACCTTAATTTTGTGTTTTTGCTGTACTGAGAGGACTTCCAGATGTGACTAATACATTAAGGATGTAAAAAGGCTAAAACATTTGTTTGATGGGGGGAGTTCACGTGATATTCAGGTTATCTCATGTTGAAACTCTCTGTTTAGAGTTGTTTCCTATCAGTTAATTCACTTGAATATAACAATCTTCTTTTTCATACACACTCAGACGTCCACCTGAATGTTTTCAAAGAAAGCATTAGTCAGTTTGAGGTTATTTGAATCTCCATAGAGCTTTTCCATGAATGGTACTGGTGTCAGCCAAATGTGTTTTCTCTGTTCCGCATATGTTAGGCAACTTTGAAGCAGATGTTCAGCAGTCATTTTATTTTATCAGTGCTACAGTTAAATTGATCGGTAGTTCCTATCTTTAGCTTGTTGAATAGATGGTATCTCAATCTGTTGTGGCCAGTTTTATTTAACTGGAACAGTTAATCCTGTCTGTCAAAAGACACAGTGAGGATCAGAACCTTTTCCTGAACACAAAAAAACAAAGATAATGTCCACAGACAAAACAAGATACCAACCAAAAATTACCATCAATGATGAGGAAATTGAAAATGTCACAAATTTTGAATATCTTGGCTCCATAATTAACAACAATGGAGACTGCTCAAAAGAGGTAAGAAGGAGACTGGCCATAGCAATGCAGAGGTTAAATAAAATGAAGAACCTATGGCATAACACCAGCAAATTAATAAAAGTAAAACTTCTGAGAACGTGCATCTTTCCGGTAGCAACATATGGATGTGAATCATGGACCATTACTCAAACATTAAAGAAAAAAATTGAATCTTTCGAAGCAAAGTGTTTCAGAAAAATTCTCAGAATATCTTGGACCAAGAAGAAGAAAAATATAGACATCCTACACGACCTGAACATCGAGGAAAACTGGCTCATAAACAATATCGTGTCCCGGAAACTAAAATATTTTGGCCACATTAAACGTCATAGTGGCTTAGAGAGAGCAGTGATGAAGGGTATGGTACCTGGAAGGCAAGGCAGAGGCTGACCAAGACGACGGTGGACACAGGACATTGAAGACACCTTGAACATGACAATGGAGGAGGCAGGAGGGCTGGCTAGAGATCGAGAGTCTTTCAGGCAGGCTGTGATGAGAGCGACGTTCTGCAAAGGACATGCTACATGGTGGTGGTGGTGGTGTGGCCAGTGCAAAGTCTGAAGATTACCACTTGTTCTCTTCTGTTGAGCTGGTAGTATGCATTATTTTGTGTGACCTGGATGCTCTACATCCCATTTGTTTCTGTGTCTGATAAAACTCTTTGCCTCCTGGAAAGCTACGCTTGCATCAGGCTGAGGTAGATTTCCACCTTCCTTTGCCAAACTGTCAGCCTCTTCATTGCCAGTGATGTTACAATGAGATGGGATCCATAGGATCACAACACTTTTGAATCATTGACATAGTCTGTGGAGCAATATTCTGAGGTCTGATGCATGGGTCCAGGTGTTGTGTGGGTAATGTTTCTCTATGTATTTTGTCGCTATGGATTTTCTCTCTGTTGCAGTCTGGCTCTTTTTTCTTTCAATTTCAGGAATGTTTTCTATCATTTTAGGGAAACGATGTTGCTTCCAAACAAGAAGCTTGTGTGCAGTGTAGATGGGTTTAATAGTTGACATTGCATTTATGGAAACTGCTCTCATCTGTGGTTTGGTTGATTCTACAAAGTTGTTTCATTTGAGTCTTTGCCTTCTAAGAGCATTCATTCTATGGCCTATTGGATGGTCTGTTAGACTCTTTAATTTTTAAGCTTGTCGCTGAGCTCTGCTGTCTCTTCTATCCTCCATTGGCTGGAGGCAAGTAATCTTTTCGAGTTCTTTTATAGGTGTTGTCTTCATGCCGCCCATTATAATTCTCATTGCTTGATTTTGGAGTCTGCTTATTTTATCAAAGTTTGACTTAGAGGCTGTTGCCCATGCTGCAATGCCATACTCTAGGACTGGTCTCACTCGCCCTGTGCATAACATCTTTAGCACTCTCTCATCTACACTCCAAGTTGTTCCAGCAAGTTTTTCATGACTGCCATTCTTTGCCTTGCTCTCACTCAATATCGAAGAACATTAAATAAAACAACAAGAGACTGCTGGAAAGAAAAAACAGAAAATCTAAACTTAGATAAAGACTGCAATAAGCTATGGAAACTGGTTACAGCCATGAACAATAAAGGATCTCATTACAAACAAATAGCACTCAAACAAGGCAACAATATGCTCACAGGCAAAAAAAAAGCAAATGCATTTATAGAACACTTTGCTAGTGCAAATCACATTGATGTCCCTGTTGACAGGAAGAAAATCATCATAGATGAACAGTTGATTCATGACAACACAAAGATTGCACCAGAAGAGCATATGATGACGAATTCGACAATGGCAGAAATGGAAGAGGCAATAAGATCACTAAAGAAAAAGAAGTCACCTGGAAAAGATGGAATATCCAATTAAATTTTAATAGGTCTCGGCACAAAGGCAAAAAAGAAGCTTCTGGCAGTACTTAACTACAGCTGGAAAAGAGGAATTGTCCCGCAGGCATGGAAGGAAATTATAATGATACCTATACCACAGAAAGACAAGGACCTGAAAGAATCCAATGGTTACAAACCAAACAGCCTACGAAGTTGTGTAGGAAAACTGATGAAGAGCATGATTAATACCAGACTGATGTGGCACCTGGAAAACAAACACTTATTAACCCCTCAACAAGCAGGATTCAGACAACAGATCCACCAAAGATCAGGTCACATATATAGCTCATTAACTCTTAGTATACGAGCGGCCTCCTAGAGAGGCCGATGATCGATCCCCGTCAATAGCAAAAATTTATAGCTGAATGCATGTTTCAAATCACTGATCAATTTAGTTACGTGCATGATGTAGGAGTTTCATTTGTTCACATTTTGATATATAACACTTATGTTATCTTTATAAATAAATTATTTATTGCAAAATCTGTAATGGTAGTCATGAAAGGCAGCTTGTATACTAAGAGTTAAATCGAAGATGCTTTCCAAGAAAAAAATACACACTAGTGGTTTGGGTGGATTTGGAAAAAGCTTTTGATAAAGTATTGAATGAGGGATTGAAAGTCAAGCTGCACAGAAGTGGTGTATGTGGGCAAATGTACAAATGGATTGGCCACTACCTTGAGAATAGAACCGCCAGATTACAGCTACAAGGACAGACTAGCAAAAAGTTTATATTACAGCAGGAGGTCCCACAAGGAGGAGTCCTGTCACCTACTCTGTTCCTTGCATACATAAATGACATAACAGAAAATATTCAAAAAATAACACACAATGCCTCCTTTGCAGATGACTTAGCTTTGTGGATCTCTGAAGAGTATATCACTACTGCAAACATTCTGATGCAGCAAGCACTAACATCACTGGAAGAGTGTGCCAAAACATGGCTCATGAAGATAAATGAAGGGAAAACAGCGTACACAGTATTTTCCCTCCCGCATAAACCACAGAGCTCCAAACTAGTGCTAAACAGAGAAAATCTACATTTAAATGAAAATCCAAACTACATAGGCATTACTTTTGATCGTCGTCTGACTTGGAATATAACAATAAAATTTATGAAAAATGAGTGATTCAGCTACTAAAAACTACATGTTAAGCTATTTTACTCATTTCAGTATAATCATTAGGTTCAGAAAAGGTGAAAGATTTAGCTGCTTAAACTGAAATGCATGTCACATTTACCTTAATAGCACCTGGAGCATACACCATGAGGGTTTTAGTGCGTGGCGTAAATATTAAAGGTTGTGATGTCTCTGTATCACTTCTGTGGGCTTCTTTCTGAGTGATAGCCAATAACTCACTTGATTCAGCGGAATGAATTGTATACCTGAAGAGTAACACAGAAAGTTTAATCCACTTATAATATGCTACCATGAAAACTGCTAACTCTGGCAGAATTTATAGCAGCTGTTAAAATGTATAAAAACTTATGGGGGAAAAAAAAGTTTATAACAGTGACAAAGATTATTATTATGTCTGCCTTGATCTGCCTCATTGTTGATTGCTAATTTTCTTTACAGATCTCAAATAGGCTGAGTGGTTGAATTAAAGAATGAAAAAAATATGAACAAAACATTACTAAGTATGCTTGAGAACAGTAAGAAAAGATTAACTAATCAACAGTGAGGCTGAATATGGCAGAACAAGATGCAATCATCTGTGTCATTATATACAACATTGGGGGGAGGGGGGGGGGGTGAGTTTGTTAATTCCTGCCCACTACAACATTTATGGAAATGAGAAAGTAGATAAGACTTCCCAAAGAAGGAGGAAGCAGAATTAAAACTGACAACAGGGCTAGATATGAAGAGATAAATGCAAAAATAAAGAATAACTTCAAAGAAAATTACACAGAGAACACCTAGATTCTGTTGTAACAAAAGCATACTACTCTTCACCAAGAAGAGATCAAGTGATAATATCAGTGATAATAACCAGCAATTGCATACTGTCATCTGTTCAACAAATGAAACATTGGGTAGACAAACATGAGTCCATGTGGGGAAGACAAACATGAGTCCATGTGAGGAAGACAAACATGAGTCCATGTGAGGAAGACAAACAAACAATAGAACATGTCCTCCAAGACTGTCAGCTCCATGAGAAGAGCAGATTGGCAGCATGACATTACCAACATAATAGCCAACAAGAGAAGACTGAGACAGATCACAAAATTTATGACAGGCAAAAATAAGACAGCAAACAAAGTAGAAGAAGAATTACAGTATGTTATTCATTTATATGGTCTTATAATGTACGACTATGAACATACCCGTATAATAATAATAATAATAATAAATTCTTTAAGCGCCAAACACGGCGCATAAGGCAGAAACCAGTGCTCTCCAGGTTGTTCGTTGTGACGCCACTCCTCTTAGCTCTTGCACATTATTTAGGCCCAACGTTCTTCCTTCTCTTATTATTGTTCTTCTGAGTGTTTCTTTTGGTCTTCCTTTTTTCCGCTTACCCTCAGGAACCCAAGTGAGCGCCTGTAGTGGTATTCTGTTGTTTTGCATTCGTAGGACATGACCGATATATGACCATCGTCTTTTCCTTATATAGTCGGAGACATATTTCTGCCTAGAGTCTTCTCTTATTTGTCGATTAGTCTTGAATTCTTTCCAACTGATGTTCATGAGTTTTCTAAGACATTTGTTCTCGAATGTATTCAGCTTGTTCTCCAATGATTTTGTTATTTTCCAACTCTCACAGCCGTATGTTAACACTGAGATAACATTTGAATTAAACAGACGAAGCTTGGTATGTATATTCAATGATCGTAATTTCCAAATGTTAGATAATCTATTGAAGACGCTAGCTGCCAAAGCAATTCTAGTATGGATTTCTCTTGTTGTGTCACCATCCTGAGTCATTTTACTGCCTAAATAATTGAAACTTTCAACTTTCTGTAGTTTTTCCCCGTTCAAGATGATATCAAAGGTCTCGTTAGAAAAGTTCATAGCTTTAGTTTTAGAGGCATTTATTTGGAGACCAATTTTAACCGAGAGATGACACAAATTATTTATTGCTTCTTGGGATTGTCTTGGTGTTGAACTTAAGAATGCTACATCATCTGCGAAATCCAGGTCCCCCAGGAATTTTCCATTTGTCCATTTTATACCCAATTGTTCATTGTGGGTATAGTTTCTCATAACCCAATCAATAGCTATTCCAAAAAGTAGTGGTGACATAATACAGCCTTGTTTCACCCCTGTTTCTACTGTAAACCATTCTGTATTCCCTTTATTTGTTCTAACACAACATCTTGCATTGTCATATAGCGCTTTGATTATATTCACATATTTTGTTGGAAAACCATAGATTGTAAGTATCTTCCACAATGATGGGCGGTGTAGACTATCAAAGGCTTTTTGAAAATCGACGAAGGTGATAATAAGTGGCGATTGCCTTTCCACTGATTCTTCTATAATTGTTCTTAGTGTGAATATTTGATCAATACATGATCGTTTCGGCCTGAAACCCGCTTGTTCTTCTCTGATCTTTTCGTCAGCATGAATTTAAGTCTTTCTAACATCATGCAACATAATAATTTTCCAGGTACTGATAATAGAGTTTATACATGCTTATACCCGTATAAGCAGTACATTTTATCATATGTATAAAAATTAAAATATAGACTATACATTTCAACAGGATTTTTAAACCCTTAACTTAATCAAAAGATATTTGTGAGTAATATTTGTCCCAAGAGATTGCAATATATTAATACTCTCACATGCCTTTTTTTCTGCTCTGCGTACACATGCACAAGATCCATTTTACACATTTACATATTATGTCTGCTTTACACAAACATCCCCTCAAGATTTACACTTACACCACTTCATCAGATCTAGTTTACACATACATTATGTCTAGTTTAGGCACGTATTTACATATATAAGTCTGAATCCTTTTACCCAAAATCCCCGGGGACAACTTTGTTTCAGAAATTGGATTTTTTTCTGTCTTCAGATGTAGCCCCAATTGTATTCAAAAAGTTGCACAAAGATGCCCAAAAAAGTCAGAAATCACACAAATTATGTTTAAAAAGGTAGCCTAAAGTAGTCCAAAGAAACTTTTGACTTTTAGAATATTTTGGTTTTCTGATGATCGGATAAAAGGATATAGAACATGTAGTTTATACATGCATCACATCTAGGTTCAACAAACATCATATATATTTTGCATTATCTACTTTACACATATCACATCTAGTTTCATATACAGCATATCTAGTTTACACACACATCTACATCTAGTTTAGACATGCATCATATCTATTTTACATAAACACCATATCTAGTTTGCCATATCTACTTTGCACACATATTTACACCCAGCTGAGATGTGTATCACATCTAATTTACATAAGCATCATATCAAGTTTGAAATATATACTTTACACACCACACGTCTAGTTTATACATATGGCACATCTAGTTTACACACAATCACATCCAGTTTGCCCACGTTTGACCGAGCAGACTGAAATGTACTATAAATCACTAAATGAAACAAGGGCATCTTACGTGTCTCCTTCAGTTTTGATTGGCCTCCACATGGCAATGTCCCTAGCAAAGCACAGTGCCTTCAGATCCACATACGTGTAATGTGCATCACTGAATTTCAGTCTGCTTTCAACAGCTCCGTTTGACACTGAAAGCAACACAACTCAGTCAGGGTCATGGACTTAGGGGATTGTATTTTAGAAAATAAAATACCCAAGTGGAGACTATTTTATCTTCTTCTCTGTTCACTTTCAGATGTCAAACTGAATATGTTCAAATAAAGCAGTGGTCAGCTTGAGGTTCTTGATATCTCCATAGAGTTTGTCCAGGAATGATACTGGTGATGGCGGTATGCATTCTCTCTGTTTTTCATATGCTGAGCACCTTTGAAGTAGATGTTCAGCAGACATTTTATCGGTGCCACAGTTGCACTCATCAGTAGTTCCTGTCTTTAGCTTGTTGAATAAGATGGATCCCAATCTGCTGTGAAGTCTGAAGATTACTGCTTGTTCACTTCTGCTGAGCTGATAATATGCTAATTTTTTGGGTGACCTGGATGCACCTGTATCTGATCTTGATATAACTCTCCGCATCTTCATAAATTCTGTTTGATCTACACACTAACGTATCCTGCAGACAGATGCTTTTTTATCAACAACCAATACAGGTAGTTCTCTGTTTATACGAGTTTCATTTACGCGAATTTGAACATATGCACACAAATTTTTAGGCATTTTTGTTTTATTTACATGCTAAACTTGAAGGTACATAATGCATGATCAAAAACTGGACGTGAAAAATTGCTATAAAGGTCAACTGCTATTATAAGCAGTGCATTGAATTTAAGTGAAAGCACTTTGCCCACCATTAGAGACAACAAGGGGAAAAAAATCAAGCATAGTATTAAAATCAGGCACATCGTTATGTGCTGCTACTTCCACCTACATGCACAATAACATGATGGGAAGGAGAGAAAAGTTGATGGCAATATGGCCCCATCACCAGAACATAGAAAATGTTCCAATTAGCTTCACATTATTGTCTGCAAACGCCAAAAGCCTTTATAAAATTTTAAGAACAAAAGAAAGTGAAATAAAAGAATTTACTGCTATTCCTCTATTGTTTAGCAAATTCAGGGTTCTGTATGGCTTCAAGAATATTAAGCTTAAAGTAGAGACAGATATCCAGAAGTTTGCTGCAATGCATCCCTCTTACTTTACATATATTTGAATGAGAAAATTCTGTTCCATTTACGCAATTTCTGTTTAAGTGAGCATCTAGGGAATGCATATATCGTGTTAACAAAGACTACCTGCACCTTATTTTTTTTGTTTTTTTGTTAAGGAAATATGAAATACTAAAGCGTGCTTGAAATCAGTGGGGCATACAGGATTATGGCCCATGCATTAAACAATATCAGATGAAAGGGAAATGTAGAAAATGAATAATTAAACAAGGTTATCATAGGTACAGATATGTAGTTTTAATGTAGCACATTAAGAACCACATGGAAAGATAAAATAATTTAACAAAGATGTCTAAAAGTAGCCAACATGCAAAGACAAATTTTTTACATCGCTCGGAAAGAGCAATCCATGTTCACTGGCTATACTTTGAAATGAGAAAAGCTATAGAAAGAATGTTACATTTTGTTGATCATGTTTTGAGAAGAGGAAAGTTGGAATTCACTAGGCAAATTTTGAGAAGAGAAAAGTTATAATTCCCTAGGCAAGTTTTGAGAAAAGGAAACTTTGAATTAAATTCACTTGGCATGTTTTGAGAAGAGGCAGGTTAGAATTCACAATGCATGTTTTGAGAAGAGGGAAGTTATAGAATTCACTAGGCAAATTTTGAGAAGAGGAAAGTTAAACAAATTCAATGGCATATTTTGAGAAGAGGAAAGTAAGAATTCACTAGGCGTGTTTTGAGAAGAAGAAAGTTATAGAATTCACTGAACAAGTTTTGAGAAAAGGAAAATTAAAATTCATTTGAAATGTCAAGGGAAGAGAAAAGTTATCATTCACTTCACCTGATTTAGAAATACAGAAACTTAGAATTCATTTAACATGTTTTGGAAAGAGGAAAGTTAGAGCTGACTTGACACAGAACCATGTGTCATGACTTGACACAGTTTTAAGAAGAGGAAAGTTAAAATACTGTCCATCAAGCAAGGATCTCACTTCCCCTGAAACACAGGCCAGCAATCACAAGACTTCATTCTTCTTATTTCTGTCTCACCTGCTTGCTTCTCAAAGCAACGTTAATGGCTTCAAAACCTGCTAGTGTCTACCCAACTGTAAATGGGTGTCTTCTTCTTTGTACACTCTTAGGTGTCTACTTGAATGTTTTCAAAGAAAGCAGTAGTCAGCTTGAGGCTATCCGCATCTCTGTAGAGCTTTTCCACGAATGGTACTAGTGACAGCCATATTTGCTGTCTCTGTTGCTCATATGTTGGGCATCTTTGAAGCAGATGCTCAGCTGTCATTTTATCAGTGCCACAGTTACACTCATCGGTAGTTTCTATCTTAAGCTTGTTAAATAGATGCTATCCCAATCTGCTGTGGCCCAAGCGGAGTCTGACGATTTCCAATGTTCTCTTCTCTTGAACTGGTAGTATGCATCATTTTGTGTGTGACCTGGATGCTCTGCATCCCATTTGTTTCTGTATCTGATTCTGATAAAACTCTTTACCTCTTTGAAATATATACTTGCATCAGGCTGAGGTAGATTTCCACCTTCCTTTGCCAATCTGTCAGCCTCTTCATTGCCAGAAATGTTATAATGAGATGGGATCAATTGGATCACAACTCTTTTGAATCATTGCTGATTCTGCTCTTGAGTTAGGGAAGGCTACGGCAGCAAGGAAGGGAACCGGTCATACCACCTCATAAAATTAAGTCGTAGAAAGAAGTCACTAAAGCTTCACTCCCCATGGCAGTATCTGCTAGGGCAGGGATTCTCAACCTTTTTTGCTCATGGCCGCCCTTCTGAGCCTCATTTACCTCTGTGGCCCCTCTCATAAGTTGCTGTTAGCTGGAAAAAAGGTACTCTGACATCTTACTATGCCCCCCCCCCCCCCGGGGGGGGGGGGGGGGGGGGGCCATATGGCCCATTTTGAGAACCACTGTGCTAGGGACTACCTTTTGTTTTTCTTCCTTCTCTCACCATGTCTATACTCTTATCTTTCAACTGCACACAGTAACAACTCGTAAAACTGATTGGGAAAAAAACACAGATAATTTGAGATAAAACAAATGTAGACACTCAATAATACTCAATAATGGGAGACATACGTCAAGAGAACTGAAAAAGAATATCATGGGACATCAGATGTGGAAAGATGTATGCCAGTCAGTACAGCACTCGAAAAAGAAAATATAAATGACTAATGTCACAGAAAATCAGAATGTTCAATTCAAATGTCAAGTCAGTCCGACTGTACGGCCCTCAAACATAGAGAACAATAAAAACAACCAAGAAATTACAGACTTTCCTTAACTGGTTATTGCATAGAATAGAAGGGGGTGAAGTGGCATGATATGATCACTAATGTGGAACTGATGGTACCAGACAGGTAACAGGTACCAGTGGAACAGCAGATGAGAAGATGTTAGCACTGGGTCGGACACACACTGAGGAAACTTGTTGACAGCATTACAAGGCAGTCCTTTTTTCTGGAATCCTCTTGGTAAGACAAGTAGAAGGAGACCAAAAAACACTTGGAGAAGAGAACTGGTTACAGACATGAAAGGAATAATGAAGACATGAAAAAGACTTGGCACAATTTTTTGAAGGCCTATACACCTTGGGGAGCTGACGGGCAGTAAGTGAAACCTTTCATTACCCCATTTCTAAATCGTTATTTTATGGCTTATGGACTAATCAATGATTATTTATGGCTTATGGACTAATCAATGATTATTTATGCAAAATGGGACATATGTCCCTCTAAAATGCCTTTCAGTATATCGCTCCACCTATGTCCCAGTCTTGACGTATGGATGTGAGCCATGAGCAACGACTACAACTTACAAAAGCCATCCCCAAACCTCAGAAATGAGGAATCTGAGGAAGGTGGTTGAAGTAACAAGAAGAAACATGGTCCGCAACCAGACGAGACGTCATGGCCTCAAAATCCAGCACTGCAGACCTGAGAAGAACAGTCCCAATAACGATGGTCTGGCCATGAATGCAGGATGGGAGAAGATCAGCTGCCACATCAAATATGGAAAACCAAGAGCCAGGGATCCAGACCTCCAGGATGGCCCAGATTTTGCTGGGAGCACAACATTAGACAATCTCTGAAGGTCCAAGGACTAGACTGGAACCAAGCCAGAGGGAAGACAGCTGATAGGATAGTAGAGCCAGGGATCCAGACCTCCAGGATGGCCCAGATTTTGCTGGGAGCACAACATTAGACAATCTCTGAAGGACCAAGGACTAGACTGGAACCAAGCCAGAGGGAAGACAGCTGATAGGATAGTATGGCGCTCTCTCTGGGAAACCTCCACACCCCAGGATAGAAGAGGAATGACTAAGTAAGTAAGTAAGTGTAGCGAAATATGTAACACCGATGCCTTACTATTCTTGGAAGAACTAAAATATCGTCCAATCAGAAGCTCGCAGCTCGCTTGCTTGCTGACGGAACTTATGATGGCGTGGTAGAAGAAGGAATATTTGTGCGTTAATATACTTTGACTTAAGTGGATTGTAAGAGAACTGAGGGACAGAAAGAAGTGATATTAGTTTTGTTTGTTGGAGGATAATGCCAGATATATGCATTCATAAGGAAAAGTTGCTATGTTATTGCAATTCGGAGATAATTGATCGTAAGTAGACCAGTTTGTTAAAAAATACTGTGTTGATCCTCTTCAAAAATTCGTCATAAATTGAATTTGGAACAGATTAAGGAAAACCTTATATGCAAAAAAAGCAGACGTTCCTCCAATTAAAAGGAGACATCGACGAAAACGATTGATAATATGGTTAAGAAGAACATGGAAGTTTTGTGTACCATGCCTAGCACAAATCACAAAAATCAGCTCGCAATTGCATTTCCCAAAACACAGCGACGAGTTGTGATGTCAGTGGTTTCCCATATGTCGTACTATGGCGGGAGGCATTTTCAAAAAGGACATAACGCCATAATTCAGAAGACAGAGCGGACTACAGGAGAGAGAAGCGTGTGCCAAGAAGCTGTTTTACCATCTGCATGCCAGGCAACCTTCTACTTACCACCAAACCTGAGTCCAGGCTTGTAATTCTGACCAATTCTAGTGGGTATGTAAAATTACTGTGTAGTTTTGTGAATATAATTCATATTTTATTGCAGGATAATTACATTTAATTGAACTGAATTGTCAAGATCAATACCAGAGGATTGACTTGGAAAATACTTATGTGGATGATGAAAACAAACATGATGCTTACAAGCAGGAATGTCAATGACTTGGCAGTCTGAATTGTGAAAGGCGACTGAAACATCATGATTTCTGTACATATTCAGTACTATGTTGTATCCATGTAAATGTATTTTTTAATAAGTTGCAGATAGACACCTGTAATGCTATGTAATACTAACAAAGAACAGACCCATGTGTCATGCATACACATGCACCACGCTAAACACTTCACACTCACAGACACTTAGACTTGTGGATTTTAAAAAAGAGGCTATCCACATGTCACATCTTGTTTCAGGTTTCTGTTGGTAACACTAAAGCGAAGGTTGAAGAACTAGATCCATCTGTGACTTCCTTAGATAAGCAAGGAGCACAACTATGAGAATCTATATTCGTGTACTAGCTCCATCTGTGGTTGGTGGCTTAGTACAAGACCAGCAAATCAAATATATAGAAACAGAGAGACATTCAAAGACATTCAGATAAGTAACCTATGTGGGAAATTCGAACAATTTATGTGAGAAGTCCAAAAAGAACAATTCAAGTGAAGTGATGAAAAAGACTGTTCTAACGTTAGTCGTATAAATGATACAAGAACATTGGTTTTGAGTAATTGCATTCTTTTATTGAACGTGAATTATTTGTGTATATAAATACAAATATATATATATGTTTATATATATTCTAGACTCATATTTTTCATTTCCACATTATCATCTAGAAGAAGAAAAGAAAATAATATAAAAAAAATGATTCAGTAACTATATTCCAGACTTGGCCAATTCTATGCTGTTTGATAATTTTGACTTTAATGAATTGGATTTTTATTTGTAGTTTAGCATTGGATAGTTATGAACAAAGGGGTATTCTAGTCTCTTGATCTACTCATTACCATCTTGTCAGGAGCACTTTACAGCCTCAACTATACCTGTGTCATCCATACACCAGTGCTCATTCCTGAGACTGGGGTATACTCTTTTAGTCAGAATTCTCTTCTGAACTATCATCTACATTAATGTTCCCCAAACTGTTTCGCGTCACCTCCCCGTTGGCTCACAGGGCATGTCCCCAGCACCCCCCTGCATTTCCCCACAGTACATTAAAAAAATAATAGAAAGAGTGAAAGATAAGAGCAACTGCTAATACTTTCTTCTTTCTTCCATCCTTAGCCAACGACCGGCAAAGCAGTCAGTGGCCATTACGCCTAGTGGCGTCTTAAGGGCAACAGCGAATAGATTTTCTTTGCCGTTGTTCCCATCACGCCTAATGGCGTCCTTAGGGCAACGACAAATCAATCCGTTTGTTGTTGTTTCCGTAATCAAAGTGAACTGCTAATACAGTAACAACTAACTGCTCTATTTATTACATTCTAATATAAAGCTACAGATACGCTTATTTATTAACTTAACTCTTACTATACGTGAGCTAAAACCACGTTTTTACGGGCTAGTTTTGCTATCGTTACCGTCGCGCACCAGTTGAACTGGCAAGCCGTAAAATTGGTACTAAACCCGCGCCACTTCACGGGGCTTGCCGGATAGTAAGAGTTAATTTAAACAGAAAAACGTGATTATTTAATCCAGTATAACAAACAACAGTATGCAAGAGTATATTAGTAACAAACTTACTTCATTTTAACTTCAGTGAGATGGATGTGCCTAGTGTAGTGATATCTGCTTCTCAACATCAGGCTGAAAGTTACTCAGAAGGAGTCTCAGATCCCCACGTTCAGTAATTTGCAGTCTGTTTCTTTGCTTCGAAAGAAGTTGGACAACCGCGTTGAAACCACGCTCTACTACGAGGGGCGTTCAGAAAGTAATGCACCACATCGTTTATCTCATTAGCTGTTTATTCAAAAAGCTTGAAATTTATACACAATATACATGGATATGTCATGTAAACATCGGTATTATTCAACATAATCCCCATCAACTTGTACGGCTTTATGCCAGCGCGAAACAAGTACATGTATTCCTAGCCCGTACCAGATTTTGTCTTGATCATGTAGCCGTTTCTTCGCTGCATGAATCACTCCTTCATCATCTTCAAACCTTGTCCCACGGAGTGCTTCTTTAAGTGGACCAAATAGATGAAAATCAGAGGGTGCCAAATCGGGACTATAGGGTGGATGGGGTAGTACAGTCCAACCCAATTTGGTGATTGCTTCCCGTGTTGCCAGACTTGTGTGAGGGCGCGCATAGTCGTGAAGGAGAAGCAGGTCTGCTGGATTCTTGTGCGGCCGAACTCTGTGAAAACGTTGATTGAGTTTTTTCGATGTCTTAATGTAAGCTTGCAAATTGATTGTCTCTTCTCTTGGCATAACGTCCACAAGAATCACACCTTCAATGTCCCAAAAGACAGTGATCATGACCTTTCCATCTGAAGAAATTGTCTTGAATTTCTTTCTTCTTGGTGATTGCGGATGATGCCACTCCATTGATTGTCTTTTTGTCTCAGGTTCAAAATGATGTGCCCAGGTTTCGTCACCTGTAACAATCTTAGCCAAACAGTTCTCTCCATCAGCATTGAAACGCTCCAACAATTCAGAAGAAATTGCTTTCCTTTGCAATCGGTTGTCATTTGTGAGACTTCGAGGAACCCATCTTGCGCAAACCTTAGAAAATCCGAGAGTTTTTATAACTGCATTTGCACTACCAATGTTGACTGACAGCTGTAAGGCCAACTGTTGAGTAGTGATTCGCCTATCAGTAAGAATAATGCCCTCAGCGCATTTCAACATTTCTGCGTTGGTGGCTGTGGCAGGACGTCCACAGCGCGGCCGATCAAGCAGCTCCATATCTCCACTTCCTGGTTCTTTGATTCTCTGAACCCAGCAACTGACTGTACTCCTGTCGACTGCAAAACTTCCATACACATCACATAGACGCTTGTGAATATTCACAACAGTTTCCTTCTCTGCAACGAAAAATTCTATCACAATTCGCTGTTTATAACGCAAGTTGCTAACACGCTCCATATCAACGGTTTAGGGCAGCCGTATTATTTGGCCGGTTGTGGTGCAATTTGGTGCACACAATTGGCACATGCCATATTTGAAGTGTACAAAATTTCATGCTTCTATCTTCATTATTAGCTGAGAAAAACGATGTGGTGTATTACTTTCTGAACGCCCCTCGTAAATACGGTGTTGGAAAGGCAATACAGTTTACACTGCAGGATAGCGTTCAGAGATTTCTTTCTGCAACCAAAAGTCTTGATATGATTTTTTGAACATTGGCTTAAGCTCAACGTCATTTTATAGCGATATCAGTTCCTCTTCCACCTTTCCTAGTTCCTCACTGCATGTGTCCAGGAATGGATTTATTATCCAGTCTGGAATAGTGATCAAAAGAAGATCCTCTGAGACGTGTCTGTATGCAGCATATCTAGGTGTGCACAATATACTTGAAGATTATCCTCTGGTATTTTGTCTTTCTTTTCCAACTCTAAGAGGCTGAGAAATTGGATTAACTCCCGACGGCCAAATTTTGCATTTGAATAGCATTAATTTGGCCAGAAACGTGGAGACGACAGATTTGACTTTTATAAAAATAATATCATTTCCTTGCAGTTGTAGATTTATTTTGTTAAACTTTGTGAATAAATCTGACAAATATGCAATGTCATGCCTTATATTCATTAGTTCTGTACTGAGCAAAGCATGCAAGTCTTTAAAGAATTCTACCACAGTTTCAAACAGAGCATAAAAGTGTCTCAAACCATTTCCTTTAGAGAGCCACCTGACTTCTGTGTACATCAGCAAACGTTCAAACTGTTCATCTTTCTCAGTACAAAGCTCTTGAAATAGTAGAGAATTGAGAGCATGGAACTTAATTTTATTAATCACTGTGATAATAGTATTTAATGATTTGTGAAGCCGATCACTTAGATTGTTTGCAACAAGATGTTGTCTGTGAATTACACAGTGTATTGTAAATATACTAGGTACAGCTCCTTTTAAGAACGTGATAAACCCGCGGTAACAACCTATCATTGATGGTGCCCTATCTGTTGCACAAGCAAGAATGTTAGTAAGTGGAATGTCCTTCTCTTTGAAAAATTTCTCAACCGCACAAAATATTGACTCCCCTTTTGTATCAGTTACGAGTTGCCTAGCAAATAACAACTCTTGAACCAAGCTTTCATCTTTTACGAAGCGAACATACACAATAAGCAAAGATTCGTTGCCCAGCAAAGTTGACTCATCCAACTGCAATGCAAATTCTGTTGTCCTAAGTATGTTGCACAATGTGTTTTCAACATTCTCAGCCATTTCATCTATTCTTCTTTGAACAGAGGTATTGCTTAGTGGAACCGCTTTAATTATTTGTTCAGGTGACTAATGCATAACTGTACTCACAAACTCCCTTATAGCTGACAAAATCAAGTTTTCTTCGATTGTGTGAGGCTTTCCAGATTTAGCTATCAGCAATGAAATTGTGTATGAAGCTCGCAAACCATCACAGCATTGTTGTGAAGTGTTGGCAAACATTCTCAACAATATATAAAGAAAGCAGCAAGTCATGCTTGGGATTCCAGGAAAGAAAGAGCCAAGACTGGATAACACCAGAAACGCTAAACACCATAGCGAAGAGAAAGGAAATGAAAAGGAAGAAAACAGAAGCTAAGTCTCCCAGGTTAAAGGCAATATATAGTGAACAGTACAGTCAGCTGGACAAGGAAGTAAAACGTCAAACCCGTGCTAACAAAAGGACATTTCTGGATGACCTTGCAAGACAGGCAGAAGAGGCAGCACTGAGAAATGAACAAAGCACAGTTTATAAAATAACTAAAGCTATCAGTGGAAAACGAGGTGCAAACAACATAACGTTAGTAAGAGACAAGCAAGGAAATCTCATCACCACAGCACAGGGGCAGGAAACAAGGTGGGCAGAGCACTTCAGAGAAACACTGAATAAGGAACCACCAGAGACTCAGCTGAATGTTCCTGAGGCTGAAAGTGACTTAGACGTAAATACAGACATTCCACGAAAAGAAGAAATTATCACAGCTATCAAAGGGCTAAAAAATGGAAAAGCGCCTGGTCACGACAATCTGAATGCTGAACTATTCAAGACAGACCCTGAACTAGCAGCAGAACTATTAGAACCACTATTTGCACAAGTCTGGGAAACTGAGACAACACCAACAGAGTGGAGTAAAGGAACAACTGTCAAATTGCCCAAGAAGGGCGACCTTGCAGACTGCAACAACTGGAGAGGAATTACCCTCCTCTCAGTTCCCAGCAAAATACTAGGCAGGATAATCATCCAGAGAATTTCAAAAGCAGTTGACCATAAACTGAGGAAAGAACAAGCGGGCTTCAGAAAGAACAGAAGATGTGCAGATCATATATTTGCCCTCAGGAACATTATAGAGCAGTGCTCAGAATGGCAGAGACAGCTGTACATTAACTTTGTTGATTTTGAAAAGGCTTTCGACAGCATACACAGGGACAGCCTATGGAAAATTCTGAGGGCTTATGGAATTCCCAGCCGCATTGTTTCCATTATAAAAAGCCTCTATTCTAACTTTACGTGCAGTGTTGGATCGAGTAATGTAACTTTCGAAGTGAAAACAGGAGTATGACAGGGATGCCCCTTATCAACAACATTATTTTTGACAGTCATAGATTGGGTGATGCGCCAGACAACAGAGGGCAGTCCAAGAGGAATTAGATGGACAACGTTTTCTACACTGGAAGATTTGGAATATGCAGATGACATTGCACTGCTCGCGCATTCACACCAACACATTCAAGACAAAACTGATAGACTGAATAAGTATGGCCAGCAGGTTGGCCTGAACATCAATCTGAAGAAGACGGAGGTCATGACACTAAATGTGGGCAATCCTGAGCCAATAACAGTAAGGAACCAGAAGTTAGAACAGACAGACACATTTACTTACCTAGGAAGCATAGTAACACCTGACGGCGGAACAAGCAAGGACATTAACAACAGAATGAATAAAGCGAGAACAGCCTTTGCTATTCTCAACAACATTTGGAAGTCTTCCCAGTACAGCACAAACACCAAATTAAGACTGTATGAGAGCTGCGTACTTTCTGTGCTTCTCTATGGTGCGGAATGTTGGAGAGTAACAGAGAAGGAAATGTCGAAACTGTCCTCCTTCCACACAATCTGCCTAAGGAAAATTCTCCGAATCTTTTGGCCAAACACCATCAGCAACCAAGAACTACTTATTCGGAGTAACCAGGAGGACATGCACACCATCATAGCTGGCAGACGCTGGAGTTGGGTTGGCCATGTCCTCAGAAGGGACCCTGATACCATCGCAAGAACAGCTATGCTATGGACCCCCGAGGGAAAGCGAAAGAGAGGCCGACCAAAAACAACTTGGCGGAGAACTGTGGAAGCTGAGATGCAAAGAATGAACCACAGTTGGGGCACTGTACGAAGGATGGCCGCCGACCGAGCAAAGTGGAATCAATTTGTTGCTGCCCTACAAGACGCCACCAGGCGTGATGGCCGCTGACTGCTTTGACGGTTGGCGGTTATGGATCAAAGAAGAAAGAAGAAGAAGTTGGCAAACATGTCACGAACAGTTTCACGTTTCTGAAAGTTTTCACGAAGTGACTGAAAATATGCCAAACTTTTGTCTGTTTTATCAGGGTGAATTTTTTTCAAATGTTCAAAGAGGGTTTCATTGTGTCATTTGAACAGACCCTCTCACATAATAGATACATTAGCAGTTGTTGGTTATTTAGTGCTGGAATAAATCCACATTTCAGATATTCCATGCTATATTGCCTGCACTTCTTTTTGGTTTGTTCTGCTTGTGCCATATTTGTTCTGGATTCTGGAACAAAGAACTGATTTTACAATTTTGCAGATAGAAAAATGTACGTCAAGTATACAAAAAAAACTGATTTAAAAGTGGCTTTACAAAAATGTTGACACAAATGCTCTTACCAGTTTACTCTTCTATTTTATAAAGTTTCTTAATGATAGCCATAAATAAATTAGAAAAATATAACAATCAGAAAAAAACCACAATCAACAACAGCCACAACAACACTGAAGTAACCCAATAATGATTTCATAAAGTATAATAATAGTTATTTAATATGAAAAATATAAAATAACTCACTTTTGAAGATAGGTCTTAAGATTTAAAGATTATGTGCCAGTGGCCTAACGACAAAGTGTGGAGATCCCGGTAACAAATTAAAAAGATGTAACATAATGGACTGAACAGCAATATTCAATATACAGTAAATCTGTATCAAAATGTATCTGCTTAATTAATAATTAATGTTAGTAAAACTGATGCTAGCTCTGTGCAAATAAACAAAAAATATAAATGTGAAAACTTACCTAATCGACAGGATGAAATAGTTTGATGCCCAGTACACGCTTATTTCTGCCATCACAGGTGTCAATACCTTGTCGAGGTATGGCAGCTTGCGTACCCTGATTACCCCCAGAGCTATGCCAGCGGGAGTTTTACTCCTGGAAGGTTCTACCAAGCTGGACAGGTTTGAGCGGGAAGGGGTCAGACTAAAGCAGACACCCTGGTCCTCCAGGTTGGGGGTTTTAGCATAGGGCTGACACCCCTGTCTATGTAAAAAAATTGAAGTTACGGAAACAACAACGAATAAACAAACTTTGCTGCGGGACGGACATCCGGAGTCTGAGGCTCATATGACTGTCAGTGGTGAAAGCCAAAAGGAAGCCACTGACATGAGGAACCAGAGTTGGGGCACTGTACGAAGGATGGCCACCGACCGAGCAAAGTGGAATCAATTTGTTGTTGCCCTACAAGACGCCACTAGGCGTGATGGCCACTGACTGCTTTGACGGTCGGCGGCTAAGGATCAAAGAAGAAGACACGCTTATTTGAAACCACTGTTCACAAGATGAGCAGAGAAAGTTTGTTGGTTTTGCTCATAGGCAGCGCCAAGTTGCAATAGATGGGAAACGTACGTTGCGTCAGTCGATTTATGAAAGTCTGAATGTAAGGTAGGAAAGCCGGTTCAGAGGCTTAAAGACTGATTTCTACTGCCAAGTACTGTTAAAAATTTGGCTCTATTGAACCTTTTCTCTTATTTATTACCGTACTGCGAATATCTCATTACCACTAGCCCCCGTAGATACTGAGACAATAAAATCTGCAACAAAGCAAAGTTGGTACTTTCTGAAACACCAGAAGGTATCTAATTTTGCCCGCTGCCATCAGAAAGTACACTCGGACACACCTTGCCAATGCCAAAGCTCATATTAAACACTATTTAGGAATGGTTTTCACCTTGTTTAAATCTCAGTGAACCAACCACAGGTCGTTTCTCTTTCTTCAGGAGTGACCGAATGGATAATAGGTGTTTAGTTCACCCTGCTTTCATTGCAGTTCCCAGTTAAAATTTATGCTCAGAATGGCATGTATAGATGAAACTATGCCTTCCTTAATGATTCTAGTAATACAATCATCCACATCATCCCTGCCTCACTGATGTTGTCTCTCAAATCCACAATTCCTTTCTTCCCCCGCACTACTGAATTTAGCCTGTCAAATCCTGAACCACCACTTACTACTGAATACCCCCTGTTTACTACTGAACGCCCCACTCTGGCCTCTTTTTTCTGTATCGCCCCCTTTGATCCTTCCAACGATCCCAGGGGGGTGGTACTGCCCACCTTGGGAACCACTGATCTACATCATCATCAATAACAACCAACTTTGTTACAGTAAGTAAATCCCTTTCACCTCCTAAAACTATAAACTGTGACCACTTCTTAGCTACAGAAATGTATATTGTACTGCACAGATCCGTTTGACTACATATTTTTACGAACCGTATTCATTCTCTACTTTTATGTACAAATCTAAGATACAGATACGTATTCATATGTTCCGGTGACGGTTTTACGAGGAAATCAGTGTAATCTAAAGGCAGAAATTCCAGAAATCTTCCAGCAAAGCATGTACGTATTCTTTTAATGGGTGTTCAATTTAGCTTTTGCTGTGCAATGCAATAATTTCTGTATTTTCCAGAACATGCACCATGAAAAGATTGAAAGGCGTCCACTTTCTTTTAATGGATGTTCAGTTTAGTTTTTACAGTGCAATGTGTGCCTTTTCCATATTTTCCAAAAAAAGCTTATAGCGCTGGTCTCTTGCGACATAGGTGCCGGGTTCGATTTACGGTGTCAACACGCTCCAGTCTACCCAGCTGTAAATAGTAACCTGACATTTTCTCTTGAGTTATGGAAGGAAAAGGCAGCGAGGAAGAGAACTGGTCATCCCACCTCTCGATGCTGGACCTAGTATAGTGAAGTCTCTAACACTTCACTTCCCTATGGCAGTATCTGCTATGGCACTGACTTTACCTTTACAAGTTAATGTTAATCAGAATCGACGTCATTGCACTCCGGGCAAACCCATAGGTACTCAGTCTCCCTCAGCAAATGTCGAAGGGTATGAATGCTAATTGTTCCTGTTGCGCACTGGTTGTATACACGGCGGATGCGTCCTCTCATACGTCCATCCCTGCTGGTCTTACGTTTGATGCCAAATTCAGCAGTCTTAGCCTTGATGATTCATCTATTGCAGTGTCTTTCTCTAATAGATGAACATGAACTGCCTTCAGTATTTCTTCCTTTTCCTTGGCCAGGTATTTCACTAAAATAATTAATATATAAGGGATTAACAACCAGAAAAGAAGAAACCAATAATGCTTACTGGGCACAGCATCAATTTTTGCCAAGGCAATCTCTCCCTCCAAGATCATTGTCAATTTGCCTACAACCTGGATGTGAAAACAGTGGTAATTATTGTCTTAGTTATTACTATTACTATTAGCTCAGCCAATAGAAGTATCAGTAAAAATTCAGTCAAATATATCAGTAAACATTCAGTTAGACATATCAGTAAAAATTAAGTCACATATATCAAAAATATTTCAGTAAAAATTTAGTCAGATATATCAGTTAAAATTCAGTTAAATGTATCAGTTAAAATTCAGTTATACATATAGTAAGAATTCAATTAGACATATACAGCAATCTCTCGGTCGTACGCTGTTTGATTAGTGACTTTTCGATATAAAGCTGTTTCTATTTTATGGCATATGCCTGTTATAAGCTTACAAATTTGATCTTACCCTGAGTGCAAAATTCTGTGGGTGGCAGGAATATAACGTTCAAATTCATTCAGGGTGGTGGGATGGTCAAGAAGTATTATCATTGTTAGCATAATGAAGCATGACCCCAAAATTAAATGCAGTTTTATGGTAATCCGTAACATAGAACAAGATCTTAATTGCTACAAGGTGCTTCTTGAAGAGAAAAAGGTGGCAAAGTGAAGCAAGCTTGATTAGTTTTTGTTTTTTTAAGCCTCCTCCAATATCTTCTGCCCCCATTGACCAAGTAGCCATGCCTTCTACATCTGGAAACAGAAAAACATTTTTAACGCCTACAAAACCTCAGCTAACCAGTCATCTGATGATGAAGACAGCTCTGCCAAGACAATTGTAGCCACACGCAATGGAGGTAGTAGCCATTAATGTCCTATCGTATTCATTACATATTTTTTGTAAGTACAGAACATACATAATATTTTGTTTGTGTTCAATATGTTTGATAATTTTATGTAGTTAATAAATGTTGCTAACTATCTAGTTTTTGTTTTGTATCACTTTTTACTTAATTTTTATACAGCTTTCTGGACCTTGGGAACATAATTATTTGTTACCTATGAATTATGGAAAATAATTTTTGTTTCGTGCTTTTTTGGTTAGCCCTCAATTTTTCAAGAACGAATTAACAGCACAAAGTGGGGGATAGCTGTAGTATAAATTCAGTTAGATATATCAGTGCAGCAGCTGGGAGACTTTTTCAGGCCATAAATCGAGGATTCCTCAGCAAGAGAGAGGTTGGTAAGAAAACGAAGATGGCTGTATACCGCTCCACCTATGTCCCAGTCTTGACATATGGATGCGAGTCATGGGCAATGACTACAACCCACAAAAGCCAGATCCAAACCTCAGAAATGAGGTATCTGAGGAAGGTGGTTGAAGTAACAAGAAGAGACATGGTACGCAACCAGACGATACGTCAAGGCCTTAAATCCTACCCCCTGCAGACCCAAGTAGAACAGTCCCAATTAAGATGGTTTGGCCATGTCTGCAGAATGGGAGAAGATCGGATACCACGACAAGCATGGGAAACAAAGAGCCAAGGATCCAGACCCCGAGGACGACCCAGAGTCCGCTGGGAGGACAACATTAGACAATCTTTGAAGGATCGAGGACTAGAATGGAACCAGGCCAGGAGGAAGACAGCCGATAGGATAGTCTGGTGCTCTCTCTTCCAAACCTCTACACCTCACGGTAGAAGGGGAATGACTAAGTAAGTAAGATATATCAGTAAAAATTCAGTCAGATATATCAGTAACAAATTTAGACAGATATATCAGTAAAAATTCGGTGAGATAAATCAATAAAAATTTGATTACATACATCAGTAAAAATTCAAATTAGATGTATCAGTAAAAATTATGTTAAATATATCAGTAAAAATTCAGTCAAGTATATCATTAAAAATTCAGTTAGATATGGCTGTAAAAATTCCGTCTGATATATCAGTAAAAATTCAGTTAGATATGGGTGTAAAAATTTGGTAGGGAACTCTACCATGGACAATTAGTAAGGTGACAAAGTAAGGTGACAATTAATAACCTGGATCTAATGTTCCTCAGCTGAGCAGGACAGGCCACAATACAACAAGTTTTAGATAAGCTTTAAAAGCAAATTATACTTTAAATGCAAGGAAATTCACTCAGATCAGTCAGTGAAAAAACCAAGTAGGTCAGTGAGAGATCTAACAATGTACTGTTCTCAAAGTTCTTATTGCACTTACCTGTGGACCAAGCAAAACTTTATCCCCGGTTTCTGAAACATAAATACATCACACTGATTAGCTGTTTTGGGTACAGAGCATCTTCAATCAATACCCTTTAGCTCCCCGAAGAGCATAGGCCTTCAACAAACACATGCCAAGTCTTCCTGTCCTGTGCCATCCGCTCAAGTTCTTTCCATGTTTTCCTCATCATTTTCACCTCTGTATCCAGCTGTCTTCTCCATGTGTTTTTTGGTCTACCTCTGCCTCTCTTTCCCTGTGGATTCCAGAACAAGGACTGCCTTGTAATGCTATCAACAGGTTTCCTCAATGTGTGTCCTATCCATCGCCATCATCTTCTTCTCAACTCTTGTTCCACTGGCACTTGTCTGGTTCTTGTCATCAATTCCACATTTGTGACTTTGTCATACCATTTCAGTCCTTCTATTCTACGCAAGCACCCGTTTATAAAAGTCTGTAGCTTTTTCAGTTGTTGTTTTTGTTGCTCTCCATGTCTCAGAGCCAAACAATAGGACTGACTTGACATTTGAGTTGAAGATTCTTATTTTCGTGTCGGACTTCATTTTTCTTGTTCTCCATATGTTTCCCCCTGCAATGAAAGCTCCTCTTGCTTTTTGTATTCTTATTTTGATAACATTGTCTGTCCCTCCAACTCTGTCTATATTACTGCCAAGATATGTGTATGATTCTACATCCTTTAGTGGTGTTTCTTCAAGTTCAACCTTGTTATCATTTCTTGCATTTATTCTCATAATCTTTGTCTTTTCCTGTGTATTTTCAGGCCCCCTTGTGACCTCTCATAGAGAATTTTCATTTTCTCTTGCATCTGATTATGGTTATGGGACAGAAGAGCCAAGTCATCTGCAAAATCCAGATCATCAAGCTGCTTAATCAGATTCAACTGGATTCCATTTCTGTTGTGTGATGTCGATGTTTTCATAACCCAATCTATTGCTAGTAAGAAAAGAAATGGAGACAAGAGGCATCCCTGTCTCCCTCCCGTTCTAATCCTAAACGGTTCTGTAAGCTGTCCTTCATGAAGAACTCTGCATGTCATGTCTTCGTAGGTCTTCCTTTTTAAGTTAATGATCTTCATAGGAACTCCATAATGTCTCATCAATTTCCAAAGTGATTCTCTGTCTACACTGTCAAATGCCTTTTCGTAGTCCACAAATCTGATGTACAGCAGTGAATTCCATTCCAGACTTTGTTCAACTATTATTTTCAATGTGGCTATCTGGTCTGTACAGGATCTGTTTTGTCGAAAACCTGCTTGTTCATCTCTCAGTTGCTTGTCTATGGACTCGTTTAATCTCTCAAGGATGATTACAGAGCATCTTGTTACTATTTTAATGATTGGTAGTAGAAATTTCAGTTGAGGAAGGTGACAGTAGACTAGAGGTGGCCATGATGACCAGATACATGGCATTTTACTTTAAGCTGGAGATTTTTTTAATTTTTAATACAGCCTCAGTGTTTGTCAGACATTATTATTTTTGACAAAGCTCAAAACAAAAAGGTGGTTAGGTTAAGACTAGTTGCATGGATAGGAACTGCTAATATTTATAGTTAAATGGCATGTCTGTATGTGATGTGATATTTAGAGTATGAGAACGAACAGGTTATGTATTCACTGAATCTATAACTCTTGCTTTGGTACACTTATTACAACATTCAACAGCTCCGTACAATGACATCTCAGCTCCTGCCTACTCCCCATTTTCCCCATAGTCTGTTTTACCTGCTTGTGAAATCTGCCCTTTTCCTAGGGATTTTCTTTTCCTCATCCCACTTTGTAAATTCTTCACCTCATTCTCACTGGACTTTCACCGCCCTCTCATGTCCAGATATCATCTTGTTTATCTGGTATGCAGATGTGTCAGAAATTGTGATATTGGCATGTTAGACATTTTGAAGTGACATCTTTCTTCTTTCTTTTTTGTTTTGCTTCTAAAGGAACATCAGTCAACCACCATATTTAACCATCGTGCAGGAAACTGTGCTAATAAAATTGATGTGATGTTGTTCTAGTGGTTTTTCAAACAATACACATAAATTGGCATTTTGCAGGCACTCATAAGAAATAAGGAAGTAAAAAACTAGACAAAAGAAAAACAAAAGTGATAGGCTTATCTGGGACTCAAAACCAGGACCTTCCAAATGGCACCACAACCTCACTACAAGAGTGAATCATGATTAACCTCACTGCCAATTATGCACCACAAAAAATAGTGCTTAGTGGACAGTGGACATTAGCTCAACTGTCCACGTAACTACAAAATTTCAGACAGAGGAACAACCCAGACTAATTATAGATGCAATCACTTTAGAGTTTTCTTATTTTCTTTTATCACTTCTAGAGTTTTCCTATTTTCCTTTATCACTTCTAGAGTTTTCCTATTTTCCTTTATCACTTCTAGAGTTTTCCTATTTTCCTTTATCACTTCTAGAGTTTTCCTATTTTCCTTTATCACTTCTAGAGTTTTCCTATTTTCCTTTTATTTAGTGCTTTTTAAGCAGTTTTTTATACATAAGTTATTTCCAGCTACATACACACAATTTGATATTAGTTGCCTCTCATGACATGCATTAGTCCTAATCTTTCTTTGTTTCCTCATAGATCCCAAGGAACTCCAATCAATGAAATGATACACGGATATGCAATAAACTGTGAAGCAGCATGTGAATGAATGGAAGTTTGGGAATATACAGCTTGTGTTACATTATACTCTTGTCATCTTGATGGCAACAATACACTTCTAATTAGAAGATTCCCTATGCTGTAGCTTCCACCTGGGGTTGACTGCAAGTGGTCATCTCTTCTATTTTCAGTTGCTCTTTCTTTTCCAAGATGAAATTATGTTGATCTTATCACAGCTAAAAGGTATGGGTAGTCCCTGGCACTTCTGTAGGGGTGTGAAGTATTAGAAACTTCACTATACTAGGTCCAGTTTATGAAGTGGGGTGACCTTTTCCTTCCTCACTGTCTTTGCCTTCCCTAAACAAGAACATAATCAGGACCCATTTACAGCTGAGTAGGCTAGATATTCCTTTAACTTGGCCATGAATGACAAGCGCTGTAACTACTCTCCCAATCAGACATTCTTACTAGTGCTACACTTCTGTATTTTTTTTGTGTGTTAAACTTTGTATTTTTTGTTAAACAACTTGTAAAAAGCTTCTTTATCAAACATTCAACCTACTTGGTTGCTGAGGTTTTGGTTTAAATGCCTCCTTGGCTGGATAAAGAATTGGAGGGTCGAGTCTTGGAACACACTGACCACTGGTCAGAAACTCTGATGCCCAAATGACTGAGTGCAGTGGTTTGATGGGAAGAGAGTCTGAAAGCTGTCAGGATTAGAGAAGGCATTATACACTATCATACATGCGAGATATTGGAAGAACATTTGACAATCACACTTGCTGAATGTTACAGTGTATCAGATATAGTTATCACCCCATTATGAGCCTTTAAAACACTTATTACTTATGATGTTTGCAGGCACCAGATAACTATGCCTGTATGATGTTAGAGGGTACCAGACACAAACAGAATAGGCCTTCAACATAAGAATGCCGTCCTCATGTCATGTGCCATTAACTCAAGGTCTCAGAGTCGTTTTCTCATCTCTGAAGTAACTAATAGTGTAGCTAAACCCATACAAAATCCATGTGCACAACTTTTCTCTAATGGCACTGACAACCAGTTCCTTTCAGAACATCATTTGGGACCTCAAGACGCAGCAATAGAGACCGCAGTCAGCGACTCATAGCTTGACTGCCTGCGTCAGGACCAGCAAACCAGAGCTGGTCAAGACCGTGCTCCACCTCCACGTGGTGGTCCTGGAAACAGTCTGCAGCAGTGCAGGCTGGCTGAGCGAGTACGGATCGCAATGGGAAGGCAAACCCGGTCCTAAAAAATGCCGTGCAGAAGTCGGATGTGTCGACCGAAAGGTGCAGATATCACAGCTACATTGGAAACAGACACAACGCAACCACCGTCCTTTTCAGGGCGAACGAAGAAGAAGAAGAAGAAGAAGAACATCATTTCAGTAATCATACCACGCCAGATACTCTCTCATCATCAACCTCAGCTTCTTTTGCTCTCAGTCGTTCCTAGTGTCACTAGGTTTTTCAGACTCTCCTTTCTAAGTATATATGTGACTGTTGACTTTAGCCTGTCTTCTTTTTACTATCAGTACCATTGACCTTGTAATATTTTTTTTCTTCTAATTGTTCATTTCATTTTTGGATCCGTGTTATGCATTGTATTCTACTCAAGAACACCATTTACGTTGCTGCAATTAATTGTCTTGTGTAATTTCCTGGAATGTCTGAGAAGACAATGAATGAATAGGACCACTACTCATACAGACATATCTTATGACACAATTAATATGATGTTGTTGTTGTTGTTGATGTTGTTGTTGTTGATGTTGTTGTTATTGTTTAATTAGGGCTGCTGAGCATCTCGCTCTTTTGCAGCCAATACCAAGTTGAAGACTCCTTGGTATTACCTACACTGTAGATCTAGGCTTTTCCTGTGGTTTTTCTGGCATTCTGAAACGTGCTGAGTCGATATCATGAGCTCCAGTTTATCCAGCCTGGCTTGCATTTAAAGGATCGTCACATTGGTCCCAAGCTAGTAGTACAAAGCTTGTGGTGTACTGTGCATTTCCTGCCATCCAAGGGGGCTCTCCGAATATGCAGAGCTAAAATACTGTACTCTGGTTGTGGGCTCTCCCAAGGAATTGTCACGTCCTACACAGAGCCACTTCTCAGTGTCCCCTGCCTATCATGGGTCCATAGTAAGATCCTCCCACATGCAGCCACCCAGGTCAAGGCCAGAGGTATGCCTGGGGATCAAGTGACTCCTCCAAGCTTAGTGTGCAATGCTCAGTTCTCAAAATGTTTTACCACAGAGAGAATCCCTGGAAGTATGTGGATGATTTCAAGAGCCTATGAAAGTGTAATTAGCCTCACAGACATAGGTTCACTTCTACGTATGTATATTGTAGCATTGTGCATAGCTGGTGGTCATATAAGGATGACTACAGATATGCCCCTATGCATAAAGGCCAGAGTTATGTATGGGGCTCAAGTGACTCCTCCAAGCTTAGTGTACAATGCTGAGTTCTCAACATGTTTTACCACAGGGGGAATCCCTGGAAGTGTGTTGATGATTTCAAGAGTCAATGAGGGTGTAATTAGCCTCATAGACAGAGGTTCACTTCTGCATCTATACACTATGGCATTGTGCTCAGGTAAAAAGGTAACAGTAGTCATATAGCAGAAACTCTCGTAGGGGAGTTAAGGATTAGAGACTTTACTATACCAAGTCTCAACTTTATGAGGTGGAGTCATAAGTTCTTTTCCTTGTATGCCTTTGCCTTCCCTTTCTATTCCTTGTCTTACCTTTGCCTTCCCTAACCCAACAGCAGAGTAAGGTACTCATTTACAGCTAGGCAGACTACAGCATGATGGTACAGGGTTTTGAACCCAGTAACACTGCCTTGAGAAGCAACTTAATGCTCACAGTAACTCAAAAAGAAAATAAAAATCTGTTTATAGCAACTTTTAAAATTAGAAGGCACATGATAGTGTTGAATATTTGAACTCTTTTCATTTGAACAATATATTTATAGTTAAAACATTTTTGTCCGAACAAAATGTTCTGTCTCCCCACATATATATGTCATAATTTTGACAGACTTAAGATACTGCATTCACATGGAAAGCTGTTAAAAGAACTTTACTTTGGTCAATAATTTATTGAAATATGAAAATTTGATGAAAAGCTATCTGCATTTAAAGACAGTATGTTGCCTCTGATCATCCGACTGGCACAGTAGTAATGTCGCTAACCTCATGCGGCAAAGGTACATGGTTTGGAACATGGTGGCACCACGCTCCAGTCTAGCTAGTTGTAAATCATTACCTGACTCTGCTCTTGAGTTAGGGAAGGCAAAGGCAGCGAGGAAGGAAACTGGTCACCCCGACCTCTCAAAGCTTTCCATAGTATAGTAAAGTCTCTAACACTTCAGTCCCCTATGGCAGTATCTGCTGTAGGGTTACCTTTATTTTTATGTTAGTAGCGTCAAGTTTTGACATGATACAAGTTTGTTAAACAAGTTTTGACATGATACAAGTTTGTTAAAGTCAACAGCGTAAAGTTTTGACATGATACAAGTTTGTTAAAGTCAACAGCGTAAAGTTTTGACATGATACAAGTTTGTTAAAGTCAACAGCGTAAAGTTTTGACATGATACAAGTTTGTTAAAGTCGACAGCGTAAAGTTTTGACATGACACAAGTTTGTTAAAGTCGACAGCGTAAAGTTTTGACATGACACAAGTTTGTTAAAGTCGACAGCGTAAAGTTTTGACATGACACAAGTTTGTTAAAGTCAACAGCGTAAAGTTTTGACATGACACAAGTTTGTTAAAGTCGACAGCGTAAAGTTTTGACATGACACAAGTTTGTTAAAGTCGACAGCGTAAAGTTTTGACATGACACAAGTTTGTTAAAGTCAACAGCGTAAAGTTTTGACATGACACAAGTTTGTTAAAGTCGACAGCGTAAAGTTTTGACATGACACAAGTTTGTTAAAGTTGACAGCGTAAAGTTTTGACATGACACAAGTTTGTTCAAGTCGACAGCTTCAGTGATGTTTCAGAAGAAGTCTCCACTTTTAAATATATTTTTAATCTAATTAGATCATTTCTGACACTTGTGACGTACATCGTGTGATGGAGCTTGTGATGTACATCGTGTGATGGAGCTTGTGATGTACATCATATGATGGAGCTTGTGATGTACATCGTGTGATGGAGCTTGTGATGTACATTGTGTGATGGAGCTTGTGATGTACATCGTGTGACGGAGCTTGTGATGTACATCGTGTGATGGAGCTTGTGATGTACATTGTGTGATGGATCTTGTGATGTACAACGTGTGATGGAGCTTGTGATGTACATCGTGTGATGGAGCTTGTGATGTACATCATGTGATGGAGCTTGTGATGTACATCGTGTGATGGCAGAAAAGTGACCAGTTTTCTTTGTTTGTTTGTTCTTTTGGTAATAAAATCTCAAACATATTTTTTTTTTTAACCCCAGGATAGTTTTTCCACAATTTTCTAGAAATCATGCAAGCCAACATTAGCCTCATTGTTGTAGAGATAGTGCACAAATGCCCCTGATTGTCCTCGGGAGGGGTCTCGTTTGAGACAAAGAAAGAACATGACGACTGCTCGCTCAGGAATGTTGTACAAGGTGACTAATATGAGGTTGTGCAGGAGGCTGGCAACCTCATCATGTCAAACAAATAGCTACAGAAACCAAAGCTGCAAGAGCATGTGAATGCTTTGTGCAGGCTTCCTACAAGGGGGCCACTGCAAGCACGGTTTCATGTTCCTTCATCATCATCATCATGTGACGTATTCTCTCCAGAACGTTGTCTCCATTACAGCTGCTCTGAACGCATCACGATTTTGGGCCAGTCGACCTGCATCCTCCAAAGACATGTTCAGACTCTCTGTGATGTCCTGGATCCACCGTCGTCTAGGCCGTCCCCTTCCCCTTTTTCCAGGGACCATGCCTTCCATTACTGATTTTTCTAGACTATTACCATCTTCCTTAGGAAGCGTAACAGGAAAATGAATGCATGAGTGCATAAACGTATAGATGGGAGCATAACAGGAAAATGAATGCATGAGTGTATAAATGTATAGATGGGAGCGTAACAGGAAAATGAATGCACGAGTGTATAAACGTATAGATGGGAGCGTAACAGAAAAATGAATGCATGAGTGTATAAACGTATAAATGAGAGCGTAACTGGAAAATGAATGCACGAGTGCATAAACGTATAGATGGGAGCGTAACAGGAAAATGAATGTACGAGTGTATAAACGTATAGATGAGAGCGTAACTGGAAAATGAATGCACGAGTGTATAAATGTATAGATGGGAGCGTAACAGGAAAATGAATGCACAAGTGTATAAATGTATAGATGGGAGCGTAACAGGAAAATGAATGCACAAGTGTATAAATGTATAGATGGGAGCGTAACAGGAAAATGAATGCACGAGTGTATAAATGTATAGATGGGAGCGTAACAGGAAAATGAATGCACGAGTGTATAAATGTATAGATGGGAGCGTAACAGGAAAATGAATGCACGAGTGTATAAATGTATAGATGGGAGCGTAACAGGAAAATGAATGCATGAGTGTATAAATGTATAGATGGGAGCGTAACAGGAAAATGAATGCACGAGTGTATAAATGTATAGATGGGAGCGTAACAGGAAAATGAAAGCATGAGTGTATAAATGTATAGATGGGAGCGTAACAGGAAAATGAAAGCATGAGTGTATAAATGAATAGATAGGAGCGTAACAGGAAAATGAAAGCACGAGTGTATAAATGTATAGATGGGAGCATAACAGGAAAATGAAAGCATGAGTGTATAAATGAATAGATGGGAGCGTAACAGGAAAATGAATGCATGAGTGTATAAATGTATAGATGGGAGCGTAACAGGAAAATGAACGCATGAGTGTATAAATGTATAGATGGGAGCGTAACAGGAAAATGAACGCATGAGTGTATAAATGTACAGATGGGAGCGTAACAGGAAAATGAATGCATGAGTGTATAAATGTATAGATGGGAGCGTAAAAGGAAAATGAATGCATGAGTGTATAAATGTATAGATGGGAGCATAAACGAAAAATGAATGCATGAGTGTATAAATGTATAGATGGGAGTGTAGCGGGAAAATGAATGCATGAGTGTATAAATGTATAGATGGGAGCGTAGCAGGAAAAATGAATGCATGAGTGTATAAATGTATAGATGGGAGCGTAGCGGGAAAATGAATGCATGAGTGTATAAATGTACAGATGGGAGCGTAACAGGAAAATGAATGCATGAGTGTATAAATGTATAGATGGGAGCATAACAGGAAAATGAATGCATGAGTGTATAAATGTACAGCTGGGAGCATAACAGGAAAATGAATGCATGAGTGTATAAATGTATAGATGGGAGCATAACAGGAAAATGAATGCATGAGTGTATAAATGTATAGATGGGAGCATAACAGAAAAATGAATGCATGAGTGTATAAATGTATAGATGGGAGCGTAACAGGAAAATGAATGCATGAGTGTATAAATGTATAGATGGGAGCGTAGCAAAAAAATGAATGCATGAGTGTATAAATGTATAGATGGGAGCGTAACAGGAAAATGAATGCATGAGTGTATAAATGTACAGATGGGAGCGTAACAGGAAAATGAATGCATGAGTGTATAAATGTATAGATGGGAGCATAACAGGGAAATGAATGCATGAGTGTATAAATGTACAGCTGGGAGCATAACAGGAAAATGAATGCATGAGTGTATAAATGTATAGATGGGAGCATAACAGGAAAATGAATGCATGAGTGTATAAATGTATAGATGGGAGCATAACAGTAAAATGAATGCATGAGTGTATAAATGTATAGATGGGAGCGTAACAGGAAATGAATGCATGAGTGTATAAATGTATAGATGGGAGCATAACAGGAAAATGAATGCATGAGTGTATAAATGTATAGATGGGAGCGTAACTGGAAAATGAATGCATGAGTGTATAAATGTATAGATGGGAGCGTAAGTGGAAAATGAATGCATGAGTGTATAAATGTATAGATGGGAGCATAACAGGAAAATGAATGCATGAGTGTATACATGTATAGATGGGAGCATAACAGGAAAATGAATGCATGAGTGTATAAATGTATAGATGGGAGCGTAACAGGAAAAGGAATGCATGAGTGTATAAATGTATAGATGAGAGCGTAACAGGAAAATGAATGCATGAGTGTATAAATGAATAGATGGGAGCGTAACAGGAAAATGAATGCATGAGTGTATAAATGTATAGATGGGAGCGTAATAGGAAAATGAATGCATGAGTGTATAGATGGGAGCATAACAGGAAAATGAATGCATGAGTGTATAACCCAATTTTCAAAAAGGGTGACAATCGACAATGTGGAAACCATAGAGGCATATCCCTTCTCAGTGTCCCTGGTAAAATCTACTCTAGAATCCTAGAGCAGAGACTCCGACGCCTAGCTGAGCCACAATTGGCTGAGGTCCAGTGCGGATTCCGAGCAAACCGAAGTACTCAAGACCTAATCTTCACACTCAGACAGCTGAGTGAAAAGGCCCTTGAGTATAAGAGTGAGATCCATCTTTGTTTCATAGATCTGGAAAAGGCGTTTGACAGGGTCCCCTGGAGCAAACTTTGGGACTGTTTGGCAAGGAAGAATATTCCAGCACCTCTGATTCATGCTATACAGAGCTTCTACAAGTCTTGCAGAAATTATGTGAGGACAGCAAACCATAAGTCAGAAGAGTTCAGAACCACCACTGGTGTAAGACAAGGTGATATCCTATCACCTTACCTCTTCATACTCCTTATGGACGATGTCATCAAGGCATGTAAGGAGAGAACAAGAAAGTATTCAGTGGGGTACTGGAAGATGAGACAGGTCGATATTTCGGAGCTGGCATTTGCTGATGATGTTGCCCTGATTGCTAAATCAGAGGCACATCTCCAATCCAACCTGCAAGTCTGGAAGGAAGAGCTGGAGAAGAGAGGGATGGTCATAAGCAGCTCTAAAACAAAATCCATGGTGATATCACGAGAAGAAAGAAAACATCAGATTAAGTTGGGAAAACAGGTCCTGGAGCAGGTCGACCACTTTAAATATCTCGGAGCTATTATAGACCGAAAGGGAGGCATCAAAGAAGAGTTGACCACTCGAAAAGCAGCGGCTGGGAGACTTTTTCAGGCCATAAATCGTGGATTCCTCAGCAAGAAAGAGGTTGGTAAGAAAACGAAGATGGCTGTATACCGCTCCACCTATGTCCCAGTCTTGACATATGGATGCGAGTCGTGGGCAATGACTACAACCCACAAAAGCCAGATCCAAACCTCAGAAATGAGGTATCTGAGGAAAGTGGTTGAAGTAACAAGAAGAGACATGGTCCGCAACCAGACGATCCGTCAAGGCCTAAAATCCCATCCGCTGCAGACCCAAATAGAACAGTCCCAACTAAGATGGTTTGGCCATGTCTGCAGAATGGGAGAAGATCGGCTACCACGACAAGCATGGGAAACAAAGAGCCAGGGATCCAGACCTCCAGGACGACCCAGAGTCCGCTGGGAGGACAACATTAGCCAATCTTTGAAGGACCGAGGACTAGAATGGAACCAGGCCAGGAAGAAGACAGCTGATAGAATGGTCTGGCGCTCTCTCTTCCAAACCTCTACACCTCACGGTAGAAGGGGAACGACTAAGTAAGTAAGTAAGAGTGTATAACTGTATAGATGGGAGCATAACAGGAAAATGAACGCATGAGTGTATAAATGTATAGATGGGAGCGTAACAGTAAAATGAATGCATGAGTGTATAAATGTATAGATGGGAGCATAACAGGAAAATGAATGCATGAGTGTATAGATGGGAGCATAACTGGAAAATGAATGCATGAGTGTATAAATGTATAGATGGGAGCGTAACAGGAAAATGAATGCATGAGTGTATAAATGTATAGATGGGAGCGTAACAGGAAAATGAATGCATGAGTGTATAAATGTATAGATGGGAGCGTAACAGGAAAATGAATGCATGAGTGTATAAATGTATAGATGGGAGCGTAACAGGAAAATGAATGCATGAGTGTATAAATGTATAGATGGGAGCATAACAGGAAAAATGAATGCATGAGTGTATAAATGTATAGATGGGAGCATAACAGGAAAATGAATGCATGAGTGTATAAATGTATAGATGGGAGCATAACAGGAAAAATGAATGCATGAGTGTATAAAAGTATAGATGGGAGCATAACAGGAAAAATGAATGCATGAGTGTATAAATGTATAGATGGGAGCATAACAGGAAAATGAATGCATGAGTGTATAAATGTATAGATGGGAGCATAACAGGAAAAATGAATGCATGAGTGTATAAATGTATAGATGGGAGCATAACAGGAAAAATGAATGTATGAGTGTATAAATGTATAGATGGGAGCGTAACAGGAAAAATGAATGCATGAGTGTATAAATGTATAGATGGGAGCATAACAGGAAAAATGAATGCATGAGTGTATAAATGTATAGATGGGAGCGTAACAGGAAAAATGAATGCATGAGTGTATAAATGTATAGATGGGAGCGTAACAGGAAAAATGAATGCATGAGTGTATAAATGTATAGATGGGAGCGTAACAGGAAAAATGAATGCATGAGTGTATAAATGTATAGATGGGAGCGTAACAGGAAAAATGAATGCATGAGTGTATAAATGTATAGATGGGAGCATAACAGGAAAAATGAATGCATGAGTGTATAAATGTATAGATGGGAGTGTAACAGGAAAAATGAATGCATGAGTGTATAAATGTATAGATGGGAGCGTAACACGAAAATGAATGCATGAGTGTATAAATGTATAGATGGGAGTGTAACAGGAAAAATGAATGCATGAGTGTATAAATGTATAGATGGGAGCGTAACAGGAAAATGAATGCATGAGTGTATAAATGTATAGATGGGAGCGTAACAGGAAAATGAATGCATGAGTGTATAAATGTATAGATGGGAGCATAACAGAAAAATGAATGCATGAGTGTATAAATGTATAGATGGGAGCGTAACAGGAAAATGAATGCATGAGTGTATAAATGTATAGATGGGAGCGTAACAGGAAAAATGAATGCATGAGTGTATAAATGTATAGATGGGAGCGTAACAGGAAAATGAATGCATGAGTGTATAAATGTATAGATGGGAGCGTAACAGGAAAATGAATGCATGAGTGTATAAATGTATAGATGGGAGCGTAACAGGAAAAATGAATGCATGAGTGTATAAATGTATAGATGGGAGCGTAACAGGAAAAATGAATGCATGAGTGTATAAATGTATAGATGGGAGCGTAACAGGAAAAATGAATGCATGAGTGTATAAATGTATAGATGGGAGCGTAACAGGAAAAATGAATGCATGAGTGTATAAATGTATAGATGGGAGCGTAACAGGAAAAATGAATGCATGAGTGTATAGATGTATAGATGGGAGCGTAACAGGAAAAATGAATGCATGAGTGTATAAATGTATAGATGGGAGTGTAACAGGAAAAATGAATGCATGAGTGTATAAATGTATAGATGGGAGCGTAACAGGAAAAATGAATGCAAGAGTGTATAAATGTATAGATGGGAGCGTAACAGGAAAAATTAATGCATGAGTGTATAAATGTATAGATGGGAGCGTAACAGGAAAAATGAATGCATGAGTGTATAAAAGCATAGATGGGAGCGTAACAGGAAAAATGAACGCATGAGTGTATAAATGTATAGATGGGAGCGTAACAGGAAAAATGAATGCATGAGTGTATAAATGTATAGATGGGAGCGTAACAGGAAAAATGAATGCATGAGTGTATAAATGTATAGATGAGAGCATAACAGGAAAAATGAATGCATGAGTGTATAAATGTATAGATGGGAGCGTAACAGGAAAAATGAATGCATGAGTGTATAAATGTATAGATGGGAGCGTAACAGGAAAATGAACGCATGAGTGTATAAATGTACAGATGGGAGCGTAACAGGAAAATGAATGCATGAGTGTATAAATGTATAGATGGGAGCGTAACAGGAAAATGAATGCATGAGTGTATAAATGTATAGATGGGAGCATAACAGAAAAATGAATGCATGAGTGTATAAATGTATAGATGGGAGCATAGCGGGAAAATGAATGCATGAGTGTATAAATGTATAGATGGGAGCGTAGCAGGAAAAATGAATGCATGAGTGTATAAATGTATAGACGGGAGCGTAACAGGAAAATGAATGCATGAGTGTATAAATGTACAGATGGGAGCGTAACAGGAAAATGAATGCATGAGTGTATAAATGTATAGATGGGAGCATAACAGGAAAATGAATGCATGAGTGTATAAATGTACAGCTGGGAGCATAACAGGAAAATGAATGCATGAGTGTATAAATGTATAGATGGGAGCATAACAGGAAAATGAATGCATGAGTGTATAAATGTATAGATGGGAGCATAACAGAAAAATGAATGCATGAGTGTATAAATGTATAGATGGGAGCGTAACAAGAAAATGAATGCATGAGTGTATAAATGTATAGATGGGAGCGTAGCAGGAAAATGAATGCATGAGTGTATAAATGTATAGATGGGAGCGTAACAGGAAAATGAATGCATGAGTGTATAAATGTACAGATGGGAGCGTAACAGGAAAATGAATGCATGAGTGTATAAATGTATAGATGGGAGCATAACAGGAAAATGAATGCATGAGTGTATAAATGTACAGCTGGGAGCATAACAGGAAAATGAATGCATGAGTGTATAAATGTATAGATGGGAGCATAACAGGAAAATGAATGCATGAGTGTATAAATGTATAGATGGGAGCATAACAGTAAAATGAATGCATGAGTGTATAAATGTATAGATGGGAGCGTAACAGGAAAATGAATGCATGAGTGTATAAATGTATAGATGGGAGCATAACAGGAAAATGAATGCATGAGTGTATAAATGTATAGATGGGAGCGTAACTGGAAAATGAATGCATGAGTGTATAAATGTATAGATGGGAGCGTAAGTGGAAAATGAATGCATGAGTGTATAAATGTATAGATGGGAGCATAACAGGAAAATGAATGCATGAGTGTATACATGTATAGATGGGAGCATAACAGGAAAATGAATGCATGAGTGTATAAATGTATAGATGGGAGCGTAACAGGAAAAGGAATGCATGAGTGTATAAATGTATAGATGAGAGCATAACAGGAAAATGAATGCATGAGTGTATAAATGTATAGATGGGAGCGTAACAGGAAAATGAATGCATGAGTGTATAAATGTATAGATGGGAGCGTAATAGGAAAATGAATGCATGAGTGTATAGATGGGAGCATAACAGGAAAATGAATGCATGAGTGTATAACCCAATTTTCAAAAAGGGTGACAATCGACAATGTGGAAACCATAGAGGCATATCCCTTCTCAGTGTCCCTGGTAAAATCTACTCTAGAATCCTAGAGCAGAGACTCCGACGCCTAGCTGAGCCACAATTGGATGAGGTCCAGTGCGGATTCCGAGCAAACCGAAGTACTCAAGACCTAATCTTCACACTCAGACAGCTGAGTGAAAAGGCCCTTGAGTATAAGAGTGAGATCCATCTTTGTTTCATAGATCTGGAAAAGGCGTTTGACAGGGTCCCCTGGAGCAAACTTTGGGACTGTTTGGCAAGGAAGAATATTCCAGCACCTCTGATTCATGCTATACAGAGCTTCTACAAGTCTTGCAGAAATTATGTGAGGACAGCAAACCATAAGTCAGAAGAGTTCAGAACCACCACTGGTGTAAGACAAGGTGATATCCTATCACCTTACCTCTTCATACTCCTTATGGACGATGTCATCAAGGCATGTAAGGAGAGAACAAGAAAGTATTCAGTGGGGTACTGGAAGATGAGACAGGTCTATATTTCGGAGCTGGCATTTGCTGATGATGTTGCCCTGATTGCTAAATCAGAGGCACATCTCCAATCCAACCTGCAAGTCTGGAAGGAAGAGCTGGAGAAGAGAGGGATGGTCATAAGCAGCTCTAAAACAAAATCCATGGTGATATCACGAGAAGAAAGAAAACATCAGATTAAGTTGGGAAAACAGGTCCTGGAGCAGGTCGACCACTTTAAATATCTCGGAGCTATTATAGACCGAAAGGGAGGCATCAAAGAAGAGTTGACCACTCGAAAAGCAGCGGCTGGGAGACTTTTTCAGGCCATAAATCGTGGATTCCTCAGCAAGAAAGAGGTTGGTAAGAAAACGAAGATGGCTGTATACCGCTCCACCTATGTCCCAGTCTTGACATATGGATGCGAGTCGTGGGCAATGACTACAACCCACAAAAGCCAGATCCAAACCTCAGAAATGAGGTATCTGAGGAAAGTGGTTGAAGTAACAAGAAGAGACATGGTCCGCAACCAGACGATCCGTCAAGGCCTAAAATCCCATCCGCTGCAGACCCAAATAGAACAGTCCCAACTAAGATGGTTTGGCCATGTCTGCAGAATGGGAGAAGATCGGCTACCACGACAAGCATGGGAAACAAAGAGCCAGGGATCCAGACCTCCAGGACGACCCAGAGTCCGCTGGGAGGACAACATTAGACAATCTTTGAAGGACCGAGGACTAGAATGGAACCAGGCCAGGAAGAAGACAGCTGATAGAATGGTCTGGCGCTCTCTCTTCCAAACCTCTACACCTCACGGTAGAAGGGGAACGACTAAGTAAGTAAGTAAGAGTGTATAACTGTATAGATGGGAGCATAACAGGAAAATGAACGCATGAGTGTATAAATGTATAGATGGGAGCGTAACAGGAAAATGAATGCATGAGTGTATAAATGTATAGATGGGAGCATAACAGGAAAATGAATGCATGAGTGTATAGATGGGAGCATAACTGGAAAATGAATGCATGAGTGTATAAATGTATAGATGGGAGCGTAACAGGAAAATGAATGCATGAGTGTATAAATGTATAGATGGGAGCGTAACAGGAAAATGAATGCATGAGTGTATAAATGTATAGATGGGAGCGTAACAGGAAAATGAATGCATGAGTGTATAAATGTATAGATGGGAGCGTAACAGGAAAATGAATGCATGAGTGTATAAATGTATAGATGGGAGCGTAACAGGAAAATGAATGCATGAGTGTATAAATGTATAGATGGGAGCGTAACAGGAAAATGAATGCATGAGTGTATAAATGTATAGATGGGAGCGTAACAGGAAAATGAATGCATGAGTGTATAAATGTATAGATGGGAGCGTAACAGGAAAAAGAATGCATGAGTGTATAAATGTATAGATGGGAGCATAACAGGAAAAATGAATGCATGAGTGTATAAATGTATAGATGGGAGCATAACAGGAAAAATGAATGCATGAGTGTATAAATGTATAGATGGGAGCATAACAGGAAAAATGAATGCATGAGTGTATAAATGTATAGATGGGAGCATAACAGGAAAAATGAATGCATGAGTGTATAAATGTATAGATGGGAGCATAACAGGAAAAATGAATGCATGAGTGTATAAATGTATAGATGGGAGCGTAACAGGAAAAATGAATGCATGAGTGTATAAATGTATAGATGGGGGCGTAACAGGAAAAATGAATGCATGAGTGTATAAATGTATAGATGGGAGCGTAACAGGAAAAATGAATGCATGAGTGTATAAATGTATAGATGGGAGCGTAACAGGAAAAATGAATGCATGAGTGTATAAATGTATAGATGGGAGCGTAACAGGAAAAATGAATGCATGAGTGTATAAATGTATAGATGGGAGCGTAACAGGAAAAATGAATGCATGAGTGTATAAATGTATAGATGGGAGCGTAACAGGAAAAATGAATGCATGAGTGTATAAATGTATAGATGGGAGCGTAACAGGAAAAATGAATGCATGAGTGTATAAATGTATAGATGGGAGCGTAACAGGAAAATGAATGCATGAGTGTATAAATGTATAGATGGGAGCATAACAGGAAAATGAATGCATGAGTGTATAAATGTATAGATGGGAGCGTAACAGGAAAAATGAATGCATGAGTGTATAAATGTATAGATGGGAGCGTAACAGGAAAATGAATGCATGAGTGTATAAATGTATAGATGGGAGCGTAACAGGAAAAATGAATGCATGAGTGTATAAATGTATAGATGGGAGCGTAACAGGAAAAATGAATGCATGAGTGTATAAATGTATAGATGGGAGCGTAACAGGAAAAAATGAATGCATGAGTGTATAAATGTATAGATGGGAGCGTAACAGGAAAAATGAATGCATGAGTGTATAAATGTATAGATGGGAGCATAACAGGAAAAATGAATGCATGAGTGTATAGATGTATAGATGGGAGCGTAACAGGAAAAATGAACGCATGAGTGTATAGATGTATAGATGGGAGCGTAACAGGAAAAATGAACGCATGAGTGTATAAATGTATAGATGGGAGCGTAACAGGAAAAATGAACGCATGAGTGTATAAATGTATAGATGGGAGCATAACAAGAAAAATGAACGCATGAGTGTATAAATGTATAGATGGGAGCGTAACAGGAAAAATGAACGCATGAGTGTATAAATGTATAGATGGGAGCGTAACAGGAAAAATGAACGCATGAGTGTATAGATGTATAGATGGGAGCGTAACAGGAAAAATGAACGCATGAGTGTATAAATGTATAGATGGGAGCGTAACAGGAAAAATGAATGCATGAGTGTATAGATGTATAGATGGGAGCGTAACAGGAAAAATGAATGCATGAGTGTATAAATGTATAGATGGGAGCGTAACAGGAAAAATGAATGCATGAGTGTATAGATGTATAGATGGGAGCGTAACAGGAAAAATGAATGCATGAGTGTATAAATGTATAGATGGGAGCGTAACAGGAAAAATGAATGCATGAGTGTATAAATGTATAGATGGGAGCGTAACAGGAAAAATGAATGCATGAGTGTATAAATGTATAAATGGGAGCGTAACAGGAAAAATTAATGCATGAGTGTATAAATGTATAGATGGGAGCGTAACAGGAAAAATGAATGCATGAGTGTATAAATGTATAGATGGGAGCGTAACAGGAAAAATGAACGCATGAGTGTATAAATGTATAGATGGGAGCGTAACAGGAAAAATGAATGCATGAGTGTATAAATGTATAGATGGGAGCGTAACAGGAAAAATGAATGCATGAGTGTATAAATGTATAGATGGGAGCATAACAGGAAAAATGAATGCATGAGTGTATAAATGTATAGATGGGAGCGTAACAGGAAAAATGAATGCATGAGTGTATAAATGTATAGATGGGAGCGTAACAGGAAAATGAACGCATGAGTGTATAAATGTACAGATGGGAGCGTAACAGGAAAATGAATGCATGAGTGTATAAATGTATAGATGGGAGCGTAACAGGAAAATGAATGCATGAGTGTATAAATGTATAGATGGGAGCATTACAGAAAAATGAATGCATGAGTGTATAAATGTATAGATGGGAGCATAGCGGGAAAATGAATGCATGAGTGTATAAATGTATAGATGGGAGCGTAGCAGGAAAAATGAATGCATGAGTGTATAAATGTATAGACGGGAGCGTAACAGGAAAATGAATGCATGAGTGTATAAATGTACAGATGGGAGCGTAACAGGAAAATGAATGCATGAGTGTATAAATGTATAGATGGGAGCATAACAGGAAAATGAATGCATGAGTGTATAAATGTACAGCTGGGAGCATAACAGGAAAATGAATGCATGAGTGTATAAATGTATAGATGGGAGCATAACAGGAAAATGAATGCATGAGTGTATAAATGTATAGATGGGAGCATAACAGAAAAATGAATGCATGAGTGTATAAATGTATAGATGGGAGCGTAACAGGAAAATGAATGCATGAGTGTATAAATGTATAGATGGGAGCGTAGCAGGAAAATGAATGCATGAGTGTATAAATGTATAGATGGGAGCGTAACAGGAAAATGAATGCATGAGTGTATAAATGTACAGATGGGAGCGTAACAGGAAAATGAATGCATGAGTGTATAAATGTATAGATGGGAGCATAACAGGAAAATGAATGCATGAGTGTATAAATGTACAGCTGGGAGCATAACAGGAAAATGAATGCATGAGTGTATAAATGTATAGATGGGAGCATAACAGGAAAATGAATGCATGAGTGTATAAATGTATAGATGGGAGCATAACAGTAAAATGAATGCATGAGTGTATAAATGTATAGATGGGAGCGTAACAGGAAAATGAATGCATGAGTGTATAAATGTATAGATGGGAGCATAACAGGAAAATGAATGCATGAGTGTATAAATGTATAGATGGGAGCGTAACTGGAAAATGAATGCATGAGTGTATAAATGTATAGATGGGAGTGTAAGTGGAAAATGAATGCATGAGTGTATAAATGTATAGATGGGAGCATAACAGGAAAATGAATGCATGAGTGTATACATGTATAGATGGGAGCATAACAGGAAAATGAATGCATGAGTGTATAAATGTATAGATGGGAGCGTAACAGGAAAAGGAATGCATGAGTGTATAAATGTATAGATGAGAGCATAACAGGAAAATGAATGCATGAGTGTATAAATGTATAGATGGGAGCGTAACAGGAAAATGAATGCATGAGTGTATAAATGTATAGATGGGAGCGTAATAGGAAAATGAATGCATGAGTGTATAGATGGGAGCATAACAGGAAAATGAATGCATGAGTGTATAACCCAATTTTCAAAAAGGGTGACAATCGACAATGTGGAAACCATAGAGGCATATCCCTTCTCAGTGTCCCTGGTAAAATCTACTCTAGAATCCTAGAGCAGAGACTCCGACGCCTAGCTGAGCCACAATTGGATGAGGTCCAGTGCGGATTCCGAGCAAACCGAAGTACTCAAGACCTAATCTTCACACTCAGACAGCTGAGTGAAAAGGCCCTTGAGTATAAGAGTGAGATCCATCTTTGTTTCATAGATCTGGAAAAGGCGTTTGACAGGGTCCCCTGGAGCAAACTTTGGGACTGTTTGGCAAGGAAGAATATTCCAGCACCTCTGATTCATGCTATACAGAGCTTCTACAAGTCTTGCAGAAATTATGTGAGGACAGCAAACCATAAGTCAGAAGAGTTCAGAACCACCACTGGTGTAAGACAAGGTGATATCCTATCACCTTACCTCTTCATACTCCTTATGGACGATGTCATCAAGGCATGTAAGGAGAGAACAAGAAAGTATTCAGTGGGGTACTGGAAGATGAGACAGGTCTATATTTCGGAGCTGGCATTTGCTGATGATGTTGCCCTGATTGCTAAATCAGAGGCACATCTCCAATCCAACCTGCAAGTCTGGAAGGAAGAGCTGGAGAAGAGAGGGATGGTCATAAGCAGCTCTAAAACAAAATCCATGGTGATATCACGAGAAGAAAGAAAACATCAGATTAAGTTGGGAAAACAGGTCCTGGAGCAGGTCGACCACTTTAAATATCTCGGAGCTATTATAGACCGAAAGGGAGGCATCAAAGAAGAGTTGACCACTCGAAAAGCAGCGGCTGGGAGACTTTTTCAGGCCATAAATCGTGGATTCCTCAGCAAGAAAGAGGTTGGTAAGAAAACGAAGATGGCTGTATACCGCTCCACCTATGTCCCAGTCTTGACATATGGATGCGAGTCGTGGGCAATGACTACAACCCACAAAAGCCAGATCCAAACCTCAGAAATGAGGTATCTGAGGAAAGTGGTTGAAGTAACAAGAAGAGACATGGTCCGCAACCAGACGATCCGTCAAGGCCTAAAATCCCATCCGCTGCAGACCCAAATAGAACAGTCCCAACTAAGATGGTTTGGCCATGTCTGCAGAATGGGAGAAGATCGGCTACCACGACAAGCATGGGAAACAAAGAGCCAGGGATTCAGACCTCCAGGACGACCCAGAGTCCGCTGGGAGGACAACATTAGACAATCTTTGAAGGACCGAGGACTAGAATGGAACCAGGCCAGGAAGAAGACAGCTGATAGAATGGTCTGGCGCTCTCTCTTCCAAACCTCTACACCTCACGGTAGAAGGGGAACGACTAAGTAAGTAAGTAAGAGTGTATAACTGTATAGATGGGAGCATAACAGGAAAATGAACGCATGAGTGTATAAATGTATAGATGGGAGCGTAACAGGAAAATGAATGCATGAGTGTATAAATGTATAGATGGGAGCATAACAGGAAAATGAATGCATGAGTGTATAGATGGGAGCATAACTGGAAAATGAATGCATGAGTGTATAAATGTATAGATGGGAGCGTAACAGGAAAATGAATGCATGAGTGTATAAATGTATAGATGGGAGCGTAACAGGAAAATGAATGCATGAGTGTATAAATGTATAGATGGGAGCGTAACAGGAAAATGAATGCATGAGTGTATAAATGTATAGATGGGAGCGTAACAGGAAAATGAATGCATGAGTGTATAAATGTATAGATGGGAGCGTAACAGGAAAATGAATGCATGAGTGTATAAATGTATAGATGGGAGCGTAACAGGAAAATGAATGCATGAGTGTATAAATGTATAGATGGGAGCGTAACAGGAAAATGAATGCATGAGTGTATAAATGTATAGATGGGAGCGTAACAGGAAAAAGAATGCATGAGTGTATAAATGTATAGATGGGAGCGTAACAGGAAAAATGAATGCATGAGTGTATAAATGTATAGATGGGAGCATAACAGGAAAAATGAATGCATGAGTGTATAAATGTATAGATGGGAGCATAACAGGAAAAATGAATGCATGAGTGTATAAATGTATAGATGGGAGCGTAACAGGAAAAATGAATGCATGAGTGTATAAATGTATAGATGGGAGCGTAACAGGAAAAATGAATGCATGAGTGTATAAATGTATAGATGGGAGCATAACAGGAAAAATGAATGCATGAGTGTATAAATGTATAGATGGGAGCGTAACAGGAAAAATGAATGCATGAGTGTATAAATGTATAGATGGGAGCGTAACAGGAAAAATGAATGCATGAGTGTATAAATGTATAGATGGGAGCGTAACAGGAAAAATGAATACATGAGTGTATAAATGTATAGATGGGAGCGTAACAGGAAAAATGAATGCATGAGTGTATAAATGTATAGATGGGAGCGTAACAGGAAAAATGAATGCATGAGTGTATAAATGTATAGATGGGAGCGTAACAGGAAAAATGAATGCATGAGTGTATAAATGTATAGATGGGAGCGTAACAGGAAAAATGAATGCATGAGTGTATAAATGTATAGATGGGAGCGTAACAGGAAAAATGAATGCATGAGTGTATAAATGTATAGATGGGAGCGTAACAGGAAAATGAATGCATGAGTGTATAAATGTATAGATGGGAGCGTAACAGGAAAAATGAATGCATGAGTGTATAAATGTATAGATGGGAGCGTAACAGGAAAATGAATGCATGAGTGTATAAATGTATAGATGGGAGCGTAACAGGAAAAATGAATGCATGAGTGTATAAATGTATAGATGGGAGCGTAACAGGAAAAATGAATGCATGAGTGTATAAATGTATAGATGGGAGCGTAACAGGAAAAAATGAATGCATGAGTGTATAAATGTATAGATGGGAGCGTAACAGGAAAAATGAATGCATGAGTGTATAAATGTATAGATGGGAGCGTAACAGGAAAAATGAATGCATGAGTGTATAAATGTATAGATGGGAACGTAACAGGAAAAATGAATGCATGAGTGTATAGATGTATAGATGGGAGCGTAACAGGAAAAATGAATGCATGAGTGTATAGATGTATAGATGGGAGCGTAACAGGAAAAATGAATGCATGAGTGTATAAATGTATAGATGGGAGCGTAACAGGAAAAATGAATGCATGAGTGTATAAATGTATAGATGGGAGCGTAACAGGAAAAATGAATGCATGAGTGTATAAATGTATAGATGGGAGCGTAACAGGAAAAATGAATGCATGAGTGTATAAATGTATAGATGGGAGCGTAACAGGAAAAATGAATGCATGAGTGTATAAATGTATAGATGGGAGCGTAACAGGAAAAATGAATGCATGAGTGTATAAATGTATAGATGGGAGCGCACAAGGAAAAATGAATGCATGAGTGTATAAATGTATAGATGGGAGCGCAACAGGAAAAATGAATGCATGAGTGTATAAATGTATAGATGGGAGCGTAACAGGAAAAATGAATGCATGAGTGTATAAATGTATAGATGGGAGCGTAACAGGAAAAATGAATGCATGAGTGTATAAATGTATAGATGGGAGCGTAACAGGAAAAATGAATGCATGAGTGTATAAATGTATAGATGGGAGCGCAACAGGAAAAATGAATGCATGAGTGTATAAATGTATAGATGGGAGCGTAACAGGAAAAATGAATGCATGAGTGTATAGATGTATAGATGGGAGCGCAACAGGAAAAATGAATGCATGAGTGTATAGATGTATAGATGGGAGTGTAACAGGAAAAATGAATGCATGAGTGTATAAATGTATAGATGGGAGCGTAACAGGAAAAATGAATGCATGAGTGTATAAATGTATAGATGGGAGCGCAACAGGAAAAATGAATGCATGAGTGTATAGATGTATAGATGGGAGCGCAACAGGAAAAATGAATGCATGAGTGTATAAATGTATAGATGGGAGCGCAACAGGAAAAATGAATGCATGAGTGTATAAATGTATAGATGGGAGCGTAACAGGAAAAATGAATGCATGAGTGTATAGATGTATAGATGGGAGCGCAACAGGAAAAATGAATGCATGAGTGTATAAATGTATAGATGGGAGCGTAACAGGAAAAATGAATGCATGAGTGTATAAATGTATAGATGGGAGCGTAACAGGAAAAATGAATGCATGAGTGTATAAATGTATAGATGGGAGCGTAACAGGAAAAATGAATGCATGAGTGTATAAATGTATAGATGGGAGCGTAACAGGAAAAATGAATGCATGAGTGTATAAATATATAGATGGGAGCGTAACAGGAAAAATGAATACATGAGTGTATAAATGTATAGATGGGAGCGTAACAGGAAAAATGAATGCATGAGTGTATAAATGTATAGATGGGAGCGTAACAGGAAAAATGAATGCATGAGTGTATAAATGTATAGATGGGAGCGTAACAGGAAAATGAATGCATGAGTGTATAAATGTATAGATGGGAGCGTAACAGGAAAAATGAATGCATGAGTGTATAAATGTATAGATGGGAGCGTAACAGGAAAAATGAATGCATGAGTGTATAAATGTATAGATGGGAGCGTAACAGGAAAAATGAATGCATGAGTGTATAAATGTATAGATGGGAGCGTAACAGGAAAAATGAATGCATGAGTGTATAAATGTATAGATGGGAGCGTAACAGGAAAAATGAATGCATGAGTGTATAAATGTATAGATGGGAGCATAACAGGAAAAATGAATGCATGAGTGTATAAATGTATAGATGGGAGCGTAACAGGAAAAATGAATGCATGAGTGTATAAATGTATAGATGGGAGCGTAACAGGAAAAATGAATGCATGAGTGTATAAATGTATAGATGGGAGCGTAACAGGAAAAATGAATGCATGAGTGTATAAATGTATAGATGGGAGCGTAACAGGAAAAATGAATGCATGAGTGTATAAATGTATAGATGGGAGCGTAACAGGAAAAATGAATGCATGAGTGTATAAATGTATAGATGGGAGCGTAACAGGAAAATGAATGCACGAGTGTATAAATGTATAGATGGGAGCGTAACAGGAAAAACGAATGCATGAGTGTATAAATGTATAGATGGGAGCGTAACAGGAAAAATGAATGCATGAGTGTATAAATGTATAGATGGGAGCGTAACAGGAAAAATGAATGCATGAGTGTATAAATGTATAGATGGGAGCGTAACAGGAAAAATGAATGCATGAGTGTATAAATGTATAGATGGGAGCGTAACAGGAAAAATGAATGCATGAGTGTATAAATGTATAGATGGGAGCGTAACAGGAAAAATGAATGCATGAGTGTATAAATGTATAGATGGGAGCGTAACAGGAAAAATGAATGCATGAGTGTATAAATGTATAGATGGGAGCGTAACAGGAAAAATGAATGCATGAGTGTATAAATGTATAGATGGGAGCGTAACAGGAAAAATGAATGCATGAGTGTATAAATGTATAGATGGGAGCGTAACAGGAAAAATGAATGCATGAGTGTATAAATGTATAGATGGGAGCGTAACAGGAAAAATGAATGCATGAGTGTATAAATGTATAGATGGGAGCGTAACAGGAAAAATGAATGCATGAGTGTATAAATGTATAGATGGGAGCGTAACAGGAAAAATGAATGCATGAGTGTATAAATGTATAGATGGGAGCGTAACAGGAAAAATGAATGCATGAGTGTATAAATGTATAGATGGGAGCGTAACAGGAAAAATGAATGCATGAGTGTATAAATGTATAGATGGGAGCGTAACAGGAAAAATGAATGCATGAGTGTATAAATGTATAGATGGGAGCGTAACAGGAAAAATGAATGCATGAGTGTATAAATGTATAGATGGGAGCGTAACAGGAAAAATGAATGCATGAGTGTATAAATGTATAGATGGGAGCGTAACAGGAAAAATGAATGCATGAGTGTATAAATGTATAGATGGGAGCGTAACAGGAAAAATGAATGCATGAGTGTATAAATGTAGATTTGAATGTTTACTGTTGAAAAAAAGGTAAAGGTAGTCCCATAACAGATACTGCCAAAGGGGAGTGAAGTGTTAGAGACTAGGTCCAGCATCGAGAGGTGGCGTGACCAGTTCCCTTCTTCACTGCCTTTTCAATCCTTAACTCAAGAGCAAAGTCAGGTACCCATTAAAAGCTGGGTAGACTGGAGCATGTCAAAACTGTGAATCAAACCTGGCACCTTTATGGTGAGAAACCAGTGTTCTAATCACTCTGTCCATTGGTCACTTACTGATGAGTATACTACTTCTAAATCATTGTGATTTGTCCATTTTTTCTGGTATGTAAATGACGACTTCTTCAGGACATACAAGTTACAGTTTTGATGCAACTGTCATGCGTTTTAAAACATTTGGAGCATGAAAAAAACCTGGACACATTTTAAAAATTCATTTATGAAAAAAATATTTTGAAAACACTCACAGACAGGTAGCGATCTCCAATAGGAATGTCCGACATTTTGATGTTGATTCTGTTCAACCGCTCATGAATGGCATTCATGATTTCACTTTTCCCAATTTTGTGGGCTGTCCTTATGGTCATAACACTCTGTTTGAATAGCACCCATATACATACAAGCTACATGATGCAACTCTCTCACAGGGTGAACAGAAAAATAAAATCCAAACACAAAAAATGACCTACTGACCCAGATATATAATCATCACTCATTCACCTTTCAGCTCTCCAGGAAACATAGGCCTTCAACAAACATTTGCCATGTCTTCCTGTCCTGTGCCATCCGCTCAAGGTCTTTCTAAAGGCATAATGTTTTTTTAATCAATTAAACAACATACATTTACATACAAGCTGAAGAACTACACTTTTCATACGTGCAACCATGACACAAAGACTCAGTATGAAGTACATATTTAACAAGATAACAAACATTTTTTAAAGAAAAATCCAACTCTTGAACAAGTTATAGTTAAGGTGGAGAAATATTAACACTTACTTACTTAGTCGTTCCTCTTCTACCGTGAGGTGTAGAGGTTTAGAAGAGAGAGTGCCATACTATCCTATCGGCTGTCTTCCTCCTGGCCTGGTTCCATTCTAGTCCTTCAGAGATCGTCTAACATTGTCCGAAATATTAACACACATTTTTAAAATCCATACATGGATAACATCAACATCATCATCATCCTTCAGCTATTAGTGGAGAACAGGCCAACAAACTCACAGCAAGCCTTCCTGTCCTATGCCATCCACTTAAGATCTTTACATATCTCCTTTTTCCCTTTCATGTCTTTTCTTCATGTTTTTTTTTTGTTTGTTCTCCATCTACCTCTCTCACTCTGGGTATTCCAGAAAAAGAACTTCCTTGTAAAGCTATCAGCAGGTTTTCCTCAGTGTGTTCCACCCTATGACTGCATCTTCTCACATCTTGTTCCACTGACACTATCTTGTCTGGTTCTTGTCATCATTTCCAAATTGGTGATCCTGTCATACCATTTCAATCTTTTTTTCTCTATGCAAACACTCATTTATGAAAGTAAGTGGATAAATAATTCCTTATAAATGTGTTAAGAATTCCGTTTGCATTTTTGAGCAAAAGCTAGGAATCCCTATTATTGTTAGCATACGTGAGTTAGGAACTTTTGTTCATGTTCTCACACTTCTGCTAGGCTTTCTTATTTGCTCTAATATAAATGTTGAATTCTTCTTGCTCTCCCATACAAATGGCTAGGAATGTGTCTGCTTTCTTTTCCTGCTTAAGACAGGATTTTCACCTTCCATTTCTATATCAGTGCTAGAAATTTCATTTTGTTGTTTTCACATCATCATCATCACCATTCAGACCCCCCCCCCCCCCCCCCCCCCCCCAAGAAGCATAGGCTTTCAACTAATCTGTGCCATCTCCTCAAGATCTTTCCATGTCTTCTTTACCCCTTTCACTTCTATCTCTAGTTATCTTCTCCATGTTTTTTATTGATCTCACTATTTTTTCTTACCCTGGATGATTCCAGATGAATGGCTGACTTGTAATACTATCAACAGGGTTCCTTAATTGGCTCTACATGATTTCAATTTTAAAAAATTCTTGATGTTTCTGCTATTGAAAGATAAATTTTTGTGATGTTTTGATACCTACGACATAAGTGGTACTTTCCTGAGAGTCCCATGCATGTATTAAGTTGTTGAAATAACATACATCGCTTGTGGTTCACGAGAGCCACGGTAGCGCAGTTGTTAGTGCACTGGCTTCCTAGCTCGGTGGTCCATGGTTCAATCCCCAGTTGAGGTGGGATTTTTTTTAGACCACAAACAGCTCTGGGGTCGACCCAGCCTCATGAATTGGGTACCAGAGCAACTTCTGGGAAGGTTAAGGCGGCCGGCGTGATACTGACCACATCACCCTTATTGTGCCGATGGTCAAGAAAATATGGGCCTAACACCATATTCCCAATATGCTTCAATGTGCGTGTAACGGGATCCCTTATGGTTCACGGGGGCCTCTGTGGGAAAAAAAACACACAGAAACATTCGGACTGCTATTCCCTCAGGCATGTCATAAGAGGCCCCAAACATGAGGATGCCCCATTTAGTTCGGTGGCGGGGTGTTCCGTAGATAAAAAAAAGAAAAGAAATAAGACTACTGCTGTTTCAAGTATGTCGTAAGCAGCGACTAACATGAGGCTGCGCTGGGGGTGCTAGCAATCTCATCATATAAAACAAACTATTAAAGAAACTACCACAGCAAGAGCACATTAAGGCTTTGGTGCAGGCTTCCTGCAAGGGGACCAGCTGCTGCAGTAGTGGTCGCTGTGTGTTTGATGTGGAAATAACAGAGAAATAATGATGGTGATGATCACAATGACGATGATGATGGTGGTGATGATGATGATGAAATTACATACAAAAATGTCTTCTGCCTCGTACAGTAGATCCTGGACCTTAATGAGAACCTCATGGTCTCCAGTGGCACATGTTACCAGGTTGATGACACCTGGATATAAAAACGGAAAAGTGTGTCAACTTATGTTGAAAGGTTTGGTTGGGAAATCATAATTTTATAACAATGTTGGCTCTTCCTCTAATTATTTTCTTATCACTTGTTGTGGGGCAAGGGGCCGTCACTACAGCTGGTCCACTGCAAGACGCCTGCATCAAAGCATTCATAAGTTCTTGCAGTGGTGGTTTCTGTAACGATTAGTTTTACACGATGAAGTTGCCATCCTCATGCACAACCTCGTATTAACCGCCTCTTATGACATGTCTGATTTAGCAGTAGTCATATTCTTTCCGGAAGTTGTGGAGAGACATGATCACCTATGCCACAAGGCTTGGTACTTGAAGAAGAAGAAGACATCTGTGTTCACTTGGTGAAATATGGCTGCTGTTTACAAAGACATTTTCTTCCTTAACAATTTAGAATTAGTTTCATTTTCATATCAGCTTTTTCCTGGCTGTAAAGATTTTCTTAGGTCAGGGTTAATCTGTACGATATGGAAAATTGTTTAGAGTTCCCACGATAGAAAAATAATGTTGAAAACACAGACCAATCTTTCTAGCAGAAAAGGCACATATACCGGCTGATCTGCTTGCATTATAAACTGTGTTCAATCTTCCTTATTCTCTATGCCCATGAGAACTTTAAGTACAGTAATACCGTGCTTAGCGCTCATGTTACGTTCCTAGAAAATGAATCAGTAAACGGAACAGTGATCAACAGTGTCAATAAATTATATCATAGTATTAATGGAGATGTGATTCTGATAGGTTATTTTTAACCTGCGATAAATATACACACATATAATACTGTATATTATATGGTATATAAAGTATATAGGTAATAAATAAGTCTAAAATACCATTTATAATTAATTTGCAATATAGAAAACATTTACATCTGCTGCAGTCCTACCCATCATACAGCAGTGAACAGAGTAGCATACGGCAACAACCTACTTCTCTAAACGAAAAACTGTTTGGAGATGTCAGGAACCTTGAGCTGACTACTGCCTTTATTAGATTCTTTAATGTGGAAGTCTGAGGGCAAACGAGGAAGAAGAAGAATATTTAACATTATAACAGAAATGTGAAGATAGATGAGTGTAACAGAATGAGAGAGGTTACCTTAGCTGTCAGCAAGAAGTAGTGGGTGAGCATAAAACAGAGGATGTCCCTACTTGTACAGCATGGCCCTACACTAGTTATCTATCTATCCATCACTGAAATAATGATATGCAGAAAAAAAAGAGGGAGGGTTGATTAGAAAAGTTGGGTGAAAGGTGGAATAATATTTAAGAGATTTCTCTTTATCAGCTGATATGCACTTGGTTCAGGCAGCACTGACTGGGTGTGAAAATAAATGTGATACTTGTATGCAAATGTTTATGGCTGCTCTTGGAAGGTTGTTTGAATTTGCTCATTTGGCCAACTTTTATGGACTTTCAAAGTTAGTTTACAATTTTAAAAAAGGCCTTCAAATTTAAATAGCGCTATAGTATTCCACGCTAAACAGGCCAACCTTAAATTAATTTGCTCAATGTTCTAAATTTATGGTTAGGTCAGCATATAATTTAGAGAAGATAATGCATACCAGAATCAGTCGCTATGTAGGTGAAGAATCTTGGAATATTCAACATCAAAGAAACAACCTCTCCTGCCATCAAAGCTCTGTAATCAGAATGCCTGATGAGGAGATAAAATGGTATTTTCATTTGTTAAAAATAAGTGCTAACTGACCGAGATAACATGGTATTTTCATTTGTTAAAATAAGTGCTAACTGGCTAGATAAGATGGTATTTTCATTTGTTAAAATAAGTGCTAACTGCCCAAGATAAGATGGTATTTTCATTTGTTAAAATAAGTGCTAACTGGCTAGATAAGATGGTATTTTCATTCGTTAAAATAAATGCTAACTGACCGATATAAGATAGTTTTTTTTAATCAAACTCCATAATTCTCGCCGTTTGAACGTCTGTCACATCTAAGGGATGGAACTGTGGTTGAAAGTTAGACATTAATTGTATTGTTTCCCTTATATGTACTCTCCCAAAAATAGTAACACTCAATGAAGAAAAGTCGGTGAATTGTGCAACACAAAGTGAGTGACTGTGATATATGAATAAAATGTACGTTTTTGACCGTAGAACCAAGTTTCATTCCGGAAACGGATTTAACTCATTATTTTGTTGAAAATAACCTTAAAATGTAAGTTTTTGATTGTTTTTTCAAGACAAAATTTTAATTTAAAGTATTGCAGACTTATTGTTGGAGCTACTCGCTGGAAATGAAACGGTTTATTGAAGCATAGATACCATGATTTTCGATGATCCCAACGATGCAGTTGATTTCCCAACCGAGTTCCTTAACGAGCAGTGCCCATCAGGAATGCCACCGCATTTGCTGAAATTAAGGGTTGCTGCATGTATCATGTTATTGCGAAAGCTGAATGCAAAAAACGGACTATTGAATGGCACGCGTTTGGTCATAAAAGCCTTGCGTCTGAATTCCACTGATGCAGAAATTATCACTGGCAGTAATAAGGGAGAAAGAGTCTTAATTCCTTGCATTCACTTAGAACCGAGCAAGCGCAGTTTGCCATTTAGGATGCGATGGCGTCAATTCCCAGTGATTTTAGCATTTGCAATGACGATCAATAAGGGGCAAGAACAATCTGTTGATCACGTAGGAGTTTTCCTTCCTGAACCTGTTTTCGGACACGGCCAGCTCTATGTCGCCCTCACCCGAGGAACAAATCATGAAAACTTGAAAACTTTTGTTAAAAACACTTTTTATCAGGGAACATTCTTTGAAACAAATCCAAGCACTTTTACAAAAAACGTTGTCATCAAATAACTTTTATATTTAATTTAAAAATATTTTTTTTAAATATTACAGTTTTTGATTTTCTTCTGTCATTATTGACGGGTTATTGCTAGTTTGTTAAAATAAGTGCTAACTGACCGAGATAAGATGGTTTTTTTATTTGTTAAAATAAGTGCTAACTGACCTTTCAAATCATGTGGTGCATCATTCATTTATTCTTCTTGATTCCCCCCCCCCCCCCCCCAGCCCCCCTCAGTTGTGTGTGTGTGCATATAGCATGGACAAGCCATATTAAGGGATAGAGCTACAGTGAAATGCTTTTTATAAATGCTTGCATAATTTCAATTAAAATACAATTGCGTACCCTACAACAATAATATCATCATCTCATCTCAACTCGTAACCCGTCATGGGTCGTAGGGGTGCCATGGTGGAAGCATCAGCAGACAGGGTCCTCCACTGCTCTCTATCCTCAGCAATGCGTACAAGTGTGGAAAAACCATGTCCTGCCCATTCTTTGATGTTATCAGCCCAGGATTTTCTTTGCCTTCCTCTTCTCCGTTTACCTTCGACTGTTCCCTGGAGGATTGTTTTCGAAAGGGAGTCATGACGAGTTACATGCCCAAACCAGGCAAGCTTTCGATGTTTCACTACTGACAAAAGTGGTTCTTGGTGAACCAACAATAATATACTACTGGACAAAAGTTAAGGGCCACCATTCAGTTTAGACAAGGTTTATATAATTGATTGGCAAACTGTAAAGACAAGTGAAAATGTCATTAACATTGAGCTCAGAGAGATGTGTATACATTTCTGTGTGCACTAGGTTAATTTTTTTTAAATGTCAAAAAACTGGGTCACTTTAACCCGCACGTGAAAATTGCCATGGTTGCTGCAAAAACTCGTGGTTTTTGCAACACGCCCCACTAGTTCAAAAGGTGAAAAAGTGAGTTGAATTTGAATGCACATGGAAAATGATCATCGGTAAAGAGTGTTCACCGTTGGTATGCAATAAATCAGTATGACAAGTGGTCGAAATGATCACTGCATTAGCCATGCCACCAAGAAGAAGTCTTAGCACTGTAGACTGTCGTCGAGCCAAGGCATGGATTCAGGATGGTCAATCTGTTCGTCATGTTGCAAGACATTTAGCAGTGTCCCACTCTACCATTCAGAGACTTCTTGAGAGATTTCAATCTACCGGACATTTGGAAAATCGACCCTGCTCAGGAAGAATTATATAAACCTTGTCTAAACTGAATGTCAAGAAATGTATACGGAAATAAACAAAGCGGCAGATAACAACGTCATGAATGAAGCGGAACGTGAACCAGAACCTACCATAGAGGAAGTCCGGAATGCAATCAAACACTTAAAAAGTGGAAAATCTCCTGGTTGTGATGAAATAACAGCTGAAATGATACAGGCAGGAGGAGAAGGCAGCGCTCGTATATACCATGCATTATGCTGCAAGATCTGGCAAAGCGGAATTTGGCCCAAGGAATGGAAACGATCAATTTACATACCCTTGCCAAAAAAGGGCAACCTGAAACTGTGCACAAACTACAGAACTATAGCTCTTATAAGCCATGCCAGCAAAATACTTTTACAAATCATAATGAAAAGGATGCAACAAAAGCTAGAAACAGAAATAAATGAAGTACAGGCGGGTTTTCGACCAGGTAGAGGCACTAGAGATCATATATTCAACATGAGGATCATCATAGAAAAGTGTAGAGAATTCAACGTTGACCTACATACTTGTTTCATTGATTACACCAAAGCTTTCGATTGTGTACAACATCAGCAGTTATGGGCTATTATGAAAAATATGGGATTTCCAAACCACCTTATACAACTCATCGCACTGCTGTACCAAGAACAACAGGCAGCCGTAAGAATAGAGGGGAAACATCAGAATGGTTTGAAGTACAGAAAGGAGTAAGACAAGGCTGTACCCTTTCCCCTTACCTGTTTAACATTTATGCCGAGAATATCATGAGAAACGTAAGAGATGACCAAGAACACACAGAGTTTGACTCATTTAACATCGGCGGGTACCAGATCCCGGAAATCAGATATGCTGACGACACAGTCCTCCTATCGACCAACCCAAAAGGACTTGAACAATTACTTCTGTCCACCGAAAAACACAGCGAGGCCCAGAATCTATACCTAAACACCAAGAAGACCAAAGTATTGACAACAGACAAAGTAAAGACCAAACCAGAAATTGAAATTGATAACGAAGAACTGGAAAGTGTCAATGAATTCGAATACTTAGGATCAATCATTAACAGCTCTGGCGACTGTGCAGTAGAAATTAAAAGAAGACTTGCAATTGCTTCACATAAGCTAATACAGATGAAAACCTATGGCAAGGCACAAGCAAAGAAACAAAGTTACAACTGATCAGAGCATGTATATTCCCAGTAGCAACATACGGCTGCGAGACTTGGACACTCAATAAAACAGTTGCAAAAAAGATTACATCATTCGAAATGAAATGCTACAGAAGGATGTTGAGAATACCCTGGACAGAAAAAAAGACCAACAGAGAAGTATTGCATTCACTAAACGTACAGGAACATTGGCTCCTAAATACCATCGCAATAAGGAAGCTGAAATTTTTCGGTCATATAAAAAGACATAATAGTCTGGAAAAAACAGTGATGGAAGGCATGGTCTCTGGAAAAAGGGGAAGGGGTCGACCTAGACGACGGTGGACCCAGGACATCACAGAGAGTCTGAACTTGTCTTTGGCTGATGCAGGTCGACTTGCCCAGAATCGTGATGCGTTCAGAGCAGCTGTAATGGAGACAACGTTCTGGAAAGAATATGTCACATGATGAAACTGAATGGCGGCCCTTAACTTTTGTCCAGTAGTATAGCTAATTGTGACAAAAAGGCTGGTCTTCCAGTATTACTTGTTGTCATGGAAATGGGGACCATTCTCGATTTTAATGCTAAATTTCGATTTGCTCAGGCATTTTTATTTTCTTGAGTTATGATCATCAAATTCAAATAGGAAGCTCATCATTATATATTAATACTTTTTTTTTCAAATCAGATTTATAATAGCTTCTGTAGATCAACAGCTACAGGGCTCTGAATTTGATGTCTGAAAATAGTAATAAATTTTGCTAAATGGTGCATTATTATTTGCAATAAATGAACATTTTTATAAGACATCTATCCGGGAAAAAGAACAGTTTAATAATGAAATAAAAAGTGTGTGTGCCAAATCTCAAATTATTTGATGAATAAATAACAATGTTATAATCAGGGATTTGGAGCAATCAAATTTTTTAATTGCGCTGCTCCAGCATCGATAGTGACTGCTCCAAATCCGCTCTGGCTCTGCTCATCGCTCCGACTCAAAATATTTTGTAATGCCCCGTTTTTAAGAAATGCTCATTGTTAACTTTAAAACATGCACTTTATTTATTCAAGAATTCTCAAACAGTTTAAATATCACGTAAACTAGAAACATTCCATCATTCTCATATTCATTATTCATTCTGTAAAATATTATTACTGCAATAAAATCGTCAGTCATAGATTGTTGTAGATCACTGAAAATTAACTTAAAACCCAAAAACAGTTACCTTGATGAGCTGGCATGCTCAAAGCAACTCTACAAGCAGTCTGAATGTGGTATAAGTAGCTGTGAATGGCCTCAACATATACTACTGGACAAAAGTTAAGGGCCACCAAGAAAAACTCCACTATGGACCAAATAAATGCAACCAGGTGTAAACAATTTATTACAAAATAAAGTTGATTCATCCGTGGAAAAGATCAGTCAAGTTTTTTTAATAATGTGTGACTAACTAACAAAAAGAAATTCAACTCAATTTTTCACCTTTTGAACTAGTGGGGCGTGTTGCAAAAACCACGAGGTTTTGCAGCAACAATGGCAATTTTCACGTGCGGGTTAAAGTGACTCAGTTTTTGGACATTTAAAAAAAATTAACCTAGTGCACACAGAAATGTATACACATTTCTCTGAGCTCAGTTTTAATGTCATTTTCACTTGTCTTTACAGTTTGCCAATCAATTATATAAACCTTGTCTAAACTGAACGGTGGCCCTTAACTTTTGTCCAGTAGTATACTTAACTTTTAGTCTTCCAATAGATTCCATCACCTCACAATCTTCCCAAAACTTTCTCTCGAATAATGCTTCAGTGCAGATATGATTCACAGAAACCAGCCGGTGTCTTTCCTGTTTATCCAATTCCTTTTCAAAGTTATCATCTTCTGAAGAATTCATCATCATCGTTTGCCCCTTATGAAGCATGAGATCTGATTGTTCACGATACTTGCATTCTTCACATTAATGCTACATTGTTTGAGCTTCCTTGTTCCTGAACTCTCAGGGTAAGAGAGATAAGGGGAGACTAGAAAACATATGGAACTGGAGGCAGACGTGAAAAGGATAAATTAGACATGGAAAGACTTTAAACGGATGGCACAGGACAGAAAAGTTTGGCATAAATTTGTAAAAAGTCTATACTTCTTTAGGAGCTGAATGATAATGATCATATATAAAAACAATTATTTCTCGTTCAGACATAAAGACAAAATCGTACATGGGAATTGGCTTTATCTTGTGCATATTTGCCTCAGAGGTCTGGCTGATTCTAGTCAGCTGAGCCACTGTATAGTACAAGCACATAAACAGTTGTGGGTAAAGGCCACCAGTATGACTCTGAAAAAAAGAAGACAATTGTAAAATTTTAAACTATATCTCACATTCTTATGGATGCAAAAGCCACAAACTACCATCTTTAAAATGATAGGTAGAAAATGAGATTTTAGAAAAACCTACTGAAAGAAATAATTAAAAGTCAAACTGCTAATACTGCCCTTATTAGTTCCTGGGAGGTCACTTAATAGACATTACAAAGAATAGGAACACTGCACCCTTTATGATTATGTTTAATAAACTGCTTCTTCATTTCTGCATTACAAGCACCGTCGAACAGTCACTAAAACTGTAGTCCCTATTTCAAAAGACTATAACTACAGATGTTACAAGTACTTTCATAACCTATAACAGATGATTTAGATCAGAGGTCAGCATAATGTAGATCATAATCACTAGCAGAACACAGGGGATGATTGTGTAGATAGCTTGGTGACTGAGAGGGAAAAAAGAAAGGATTTTCAAGCTAAAGAAATATTGGACTACCCCTCTCCCACTGACATTTAGAGGCATGGCATATCCAGAAAAACTGGTCACCCCACTTCTCGATGCTGGACCTAGTATAGCAAAGTCTCTAATACTTCACTCCTCTATAGCTGTTATCTGCTATGGGACTACCTTTACCTCACCATCCCTAGGATAAAACATACATTTTCCATGTTCCCAGTGAAAACTCATGAGCTAGCTTATAAACTGTCACTTTTCTTGTGAACTTCATGTGATATGAATGTGATTTTTCTGTGAAGTGAAATGAAAATTCTGTAAAACATCATTCAGTTTGCATTTTCTACTGCTCAGTTAATGGAGTTGCAAGTTGTTGTTGTTACTGATCCAGCGGCGCTTGGCTCTCGCCCTTCAGCCCAATGCCATATAGTGATTTCTGCATGTTTTTGCAAGTTGTTTTGTTTCTCCATACAAAGTGTTCCACTTATCTGGTCTCAGAGGAAGGAGCATTTTTTCTATCACCATTGAGTGCTGGGCACTCAAAGAGGTGATGGTCAACAGTTGTGTAGGGGTAGTTACATAGCTGGCACTCTGGAGTGTGTTGTGGTTGGATTCTGTTCAAGTGACTGTTGAATGGTATATGTTGTGATCTGAGCCAAAAAAAGGTGCTCTGATCCCTCCTTGTAAGATGGCTGATGCTGTCATTAGGATTGGGACCAGCCATATGTCTGTAATGGAGTTGTAAGAAGCAGCTCATTTGGCAGAGATAAAATTTACACATAGGCTGCATCGCTTCCAAATACGGTACTCTCAAACCTAAAAATAGATCTTTTGATATTTATATGGATAAAATAACATCAGAAGCAAACCCAGAAGATGAAGAAAACAAGGAAAGTGAAGAATACAACACACTGAATGAGTTACTTTTTGCAGATGACCAAAGTATTCTTTATAATGATGAAAACCTATTGTCAAAACATACAGATGCACTTAATTCAACCTGTGAAAGATATACCATGAAAATCAACACATCAAAGACAGAAACTATGAAGATTAGCAGATCACCTGGCCCACTTAACATACATATCACCAACATCAGGCTTGCATACCTTGTTGGTCTTTTTGAGGACACCAACCTGTGCGCCATCCACGCCAAGCGTGTGACAATAATGCCAAAGGATATTCAGTTGGCAAGACCGCAAGTTCCAGAGTTCAAATATCTAGGAAGCATTTGTACAGAAAATGGAAGACTTGACAGTTAGATTACAAAAAAATGTCAAAAAACCAGTGCAGTGACTTACCAACGGTCACTACTACTCAAAAATCAGAATATAAGTATGGAAACTAAATGACTGCTAATAAAAAGTATATTCTTACCAACTCTTTGCTATCAGTGTCAAACATAAAATCCCACCCTGTGAAATGAGATGCTTAAGAAAAGCGATTAGTGCTACCAGTAGCCTATTTACAGAATGAGAAATGATGGCATTATAAAAATTGTAGGAACTACATCCTGCATCGAGTATATAGAGCAGTGTTTCTCAACCTTTTTGTGTTCATGGCACACTTTTCAATTTTCTAAAAATTTGTGACACAACTGTCTGACCCCGCACCTGAATAAAAATTACAGTGATATATACTAAATTAAAAATTCTAATTTGTGGGTACTTTAGAATAAAGAAAACTCTCAGTATATCTATTTTTGTTCAAAGCAGTTAATAGCTCCAATCATTATTGAATGAATTCAAGCTGTAGGATCAGTTTTATATTACATAATCACTAAAAATATACTTCATGTAGTAAATTTACACAATTTGTGCAGCACACTTTGATAGGCGTGGCGGCACACTAGTGTGCCACAGCACACCGCTTGAGAAACACTGATATAGAGAGACAAAACATTAAGTGGTCTGACCATCTCATGAGAATGGAGCCCAATAAACTACCACCACGCACCTGCAACAGCAGAAGATCTGGTGTCAGAGAATGGGGATTACCAAGAGGCAAAAGAAAAGACAACATCACAGACATCCTACAACTACATGGGCTCACAGCAGCCACAGACATCCTACAACTACATGGGCTCACAGCAGCCACAGACATCCTACAACTACACGGGCTCTATGGTTTTTTTCAATACAACACCCAGCATATGGTGTACCTTTCTGTCATGCTATACTTATTTAATACATTAACATATCATATATGTTTTATGTAAAATATATATATATGTGTGTGTGTGTGTGCGCGCGCGCGCGTGTGTTTGCGTGCATGTGTTTTTTTTCTTCGTTTTTTTTTCTGCTGCCAATTCTGCTAGACAAACATAACTTGTGAATAATTAGGCATTATCTGTTCTCTCAAGCTGCCATGTCACTGACCTTATTGTTGTCTCGTTGTATCTTTGCAGCATTGAGCAAAACACCAATCACACGGGTTCGATGTTGAGCAGGTAGCAGAAAAAAGGGCATGGTGGTGACAGTCCTGTCGACAAACATCTTCCACACTTAATTCTGACATAGATAACTGACCCTGCTTGTCAAACGTACAATGTCACAGATAACATCACATACTTCATGAAAGACACCTCAACTAACTGAGCAAGATTTAAAGCTTGGACAGACATCTATATCAGAATAAATAATACACTTACTTACTTACTTAGTCGTTCCCCTTCTACCATGAGGTGTAGAGGTATGAATGAATAGTTTCTTACTTAGTCGTTCCCCTTCTACCGTGAGGTGTAGAGGTTTGGAAGAGAAATAATACACTTACTTACTTACTTAGTCGTTCCCCTTCTACCGTGAGGTGTAGAGGTATGAATGAATACTTACTTACTTAGTCGTCCCCCTTCTACCGTGAGGTTTAGAGGTTTGGAAAAGAAATAATACACAAACTTCTTTATCTATTAGCTCCCTGTTGAACACAGGTTTTGAACCAAATCTCACAAGCTTCATGCTTTAGTTTTCCCCCATGTTCTCTACAACCTGCTAATTTCCATCACTCATTCTGTTCTCTATGTGCTTGAAATCTACCTTTCTTTATATCCTGGGGACTGAAGAAGAAGGACTGCCTTGTGATGCTAATTCTTTACTTCTCCAATCTGTGTCTTGTCTACCTCCTATGTCTTTTAAATGCAATCTTTTTTCACTAAAGCCCTATGTAGTTCCCAGGGGCCTCCGGGGGGGACAAAGAAAGAATAGGATGACTGCTCATGTTGTAAGAAGTAACTATTATGAGGTTGTATATGAGGTTGTATATGAGGTTGGCAACCTCATCATGTCAAACACATTGCTACAGAAAACACTGCTACATAGGCACAGGGGCTTTGACACAGGCTTCCTGCAAGGGGGCCAGCAGTAGTGGTAGCTCTATGCTCCATAAGGAGTGTAACTGTCCTTTTTTTTCTTGTTGAGGTGATCACTGGCCCAAGACAGTTTACATGTTGTTAGATGTGTAGTGCGAGCGTATGATGAGTTGAGTGTGGGTGCGAATGAAGACGCGAATGTGTTTAGGCTCGTATAGATGTAGATCCTGCAACCCATACTCTCACATGCAGTAATCAAGGATGCTTTGACACTGCAGGCATGTTTCAAGACATTTATTGACGGGAACACACATAATATCAACAGGAACAGTCAGTGTAACAAGGTCATGCTGACCTGACATCGATAGGTATACATTTGGCATTCAAAAAGGTAAACATCAGAATAGACGTGCATGGTCAATAGCAAAGTTCTTCAATAATGACAGTTCGTAGCGTCGCCCTTGGCGTCTCTGACTAAACGCGTCAGATGCCTTAGTTACCTTGACACACAGGTGCAACTTGGCACTCCCGCCAATTGCACATATCAGGCTGTAGTATAATAGCCGAAAGCACAGGCCTCGTTCTGACGTCGGCCGTGTACTTCTGTTAAATAGGTTATCATCAACCCTGCAGTAATACTTATTGTAGATAGAAGTTCCGCCAATCTGCGGCTCCCACAATATATCTTCGTCACTGGATTTCTGGACAATATAAGACTAACAGTCTTGGATGGCTACCTCGAGCACAAATATATAAGTTCTGAAATGGCGGATCCGTGAACTGCTGTTCACCCTAGGTAATCCTTTACATGTTCTGCCACCGAAAAGCGTAATAATGCATAAAGGTCGGTATTACCTGGTAAATGAATCCTCAGAACTACACAAGGAATTCTGTCGTCATCCCGACGCACAGAGATTCACTGGGGAAAACTGCCATAGCAGTTACTTCGAAGATTCTCCCCGAAAAACAATGGACTCTTGGTCCCTTCAGAAAAACAGGACCTCCCGGCTTCCCGGAAGTATATCTCACTCCCGCTTAAAAAACCTTCCCATAGGCCTACGCCGAACTGTCAACCTCTGACCCTAAAGGTCAAACACAATGAATGAATAAACAAGGGAAGACAACCCCTAATCAACCTGACATCGCAGGTAAAGACACAATTATACTTATGATACAAACATAAGCAAATAACTTGACAGATGACTCCGTCGAAAATGACAGCAACATTACTACCACCCCCCTGTAAAAAAAAAATGCAATTTTTTTTTTTTTAATATGTTCATGAGCAAGATAGCACCAGTATCACTTCTGTGCTCATGCAAACAATGAACCTAATATCAGGTACAATAGAAGAGGGTACAAATCATCCCCCAACATAGGAGAAAATATTTCCTTTAAGCCAAACAAACTAAGGGATACCATTCAAGAAACCTAAGTTGCTGGCAATACCAATCATATATCAAACATTACTAAATAATATAATCATAGCAATATACAAATGTCAATGCTATTTTAGCAACATATCACTGATGGATGGACAAAATGAAATTTGTTAAATTATCTAAACATCATCCAAATACATTTGTATTACAACATATTATGATATTAAGGACAGACCTAAGTCTGAAAATATATCAGGAAAAACTAGGACACAAGATTTAACTGGAATCATGTGGGCATCTAGACAATATGTCCGCCATCACATTATCCGAACCACGGATAGCTCGCACCGTGAAATGGAAAGGCTGAAGAGCAATAGCATAACGAGTAGATCTCGAGCTCTTCAAATCCTTACTTTGCATAGCCGTAAGAGCTTTTTGGTCGGTTTCCATAAAGAAATGCGCGCCCAGAAGGAACCTTTGTAGCTTAAGAATGGACCAAACCATAGCCAACAATTCACGGTCCAAAACCGAGTAATTCCTTTCTGCCGCATTCAGCTTCCTAGAAATATACATTACAGGATGCAGAGTTCCTGAATATTCCTGCATTAGTGCCGCTCCAATGCCAGTGGAAGAGGCATCACTACGAAGGACAAAAGTCTTATCAATCGTCGGTAGTCTTAAGATAGGATGAGATGAGAACAAATTCTTAACCTGATCCAATGAAGATTGGCATTCTTGGGACCAACGCACCATATTAGGAGAACCTTTTTTCAATAACGTTGAAAGTGGTGCCATAATGGAGGACAGATTCTCAATGAATCTTCCATAGAATTGTATCAATCCCAAGAGACTACGCACTTGCTTTTTTGTCTTCGGAACCGAGATATTTAATATCTTTGAAATGTTTTGGTCCTCTGTCTTCAACAGACCATGACCAACTCGATGACCTAGGAAGGAAATTTCACTAAACCCAACAAAAGCTTTAGAGGGTTTAGCAGTCAAACTATGCTCACGTAGAGTAGATAGCAATTCCTTCAGACCCACATAGTGTTCTTCCCAAGTATCGCTGAAAAGACAGATGTCGTCTAAATATGCAATGACATCTGCACGATCTGATAGAATTCGTCGCATCATGCGCACGAAAGTCGCTGGGGCGTTCATAAGCCCGAAAGGCATAAAATTCCATTGAAACAGACCCCTAGGTGTCGAAAAAGCAGTGAGAGGTTTGGCGTGTTCCGTCAATGGGACTTGCCAATAACCTTTCGACAAGTCTAGTTTAGTAAAGAATTTAGCTTTAGAAAGTCTAATAAGTAGATCATCTAATAACGGCATAGGTTCAGCATCGAACTTCGTAACTTGATTTAATTTGCGATAATCAACGCAAAGACGTATGTTATTGTCTTTCTTTCGAACAATAACTATCGACGAAGAATAAGCTGAAGTGGATGGTTCAATTATTTGTAGTTGAATCATTTCATCCAATTCTTTCTCGACTTGTGCTTGAAAATGAATAGGTATTGGGTATGGTCTTACTCTGATCGGATTACGATCAGTAAGTATGATGTCATGTTCTATGACATCTGTGTGTCCAGGAATGTCGGTAAGGACATCCTGATATGATTGTAACGTAGAGGATACTTGACGTTGTTCCTCAAAAGACAAGTTGGAAGAGACTGTAACGTCTCTCCACGATTCCGTTGAAGTAAGTGGAATCGTAGGAAGAGGTAAGTTCACGTCAGAAAAAATAGTTTCCTCATCCTGTATAACGGACAGGGATGAGATGTGACCATGTTGAACTGGAGAGTCGTCCGTCGCCTGGAAAATAGGCTGTAAATAGTCTGGACGTTCAATAAACTCTGTTAGCATATTTATATGGAAGGTTTTATGCCTTCCATCCACATCGACAATATAGTCGACATCAGAAATTTTCGAGACTATAGTGTATGGACCCTTCCAAGAAATGAGAAGTCTATTCTCTCTTGAGGGCAGTAAGACATATGCTTTGTCTCCAGGACAAAGTTGACGTAGGCGTCTTTTCTTATTAGCAAATCGCCTAGCTTTTTCTTTCGCAAATTCGGAAGATGAAGTTGCTAACCTGCACGATTCGATAATCTTTTCTCTAAGAGCTATAACATATTCATATGACGATTGTGTATCATCGTCAATATTATCGGAAGTTATCAAATCGTGTAACAAGGACATTGGCCCGCGCGGTTGCGCGCCAAAGACAAGTTCGAAAGGAGAAAACCCTGTATGCTCGTTGGGAACCTCTCTATAGGCAAAGAGGACTGCAGGTAAAACCCTGTCCCAATCTTCAGGATGATCCTCCGTTATCTTGCCAAGTAAGTTCTTTAGTGTCCTGTTAAGACGTTCTACCAATCCATTGGACATTGGATGATAAATACTACTGAGAGACCTTTTAATGTCTAGCGTAGCCATTACCTGAGACATAACGTCCGAAATTAACTGAGTGCCGTGATCCGACAGTATTTCTCCGGGGAATCCCAGACGAGAAAATACGAGCCAAAGAGCATCAGCGATATCGACAGTTGATATGCTCTTCAGAGGAATAGCCTCTGGCCAACGCGTGCACATGTCCACGCAAGTGAGGATAAATTGGTGTCCTCTGGCTGACTTAATTTTGAACGGACCAATGATGTCTATAGCCATTTTCTGAAACGGCCGAATCGGAATATCTGCAGCCTGAATAGGAGCAGCATGTCTCGGACCCCTAGACTTGACCTCTTGACAAATTTTGCAAGATCGGCAATAAATTCGGATGTCTTTATTCACGAATGGCCAAAAGAATGACGCAAGGACTCTAGTTTTAGTTCTGGAAAAACCCATGTGTCCCGCACACTGAGAATCGTGTGCATGCCGAAGAATTAAGGCTCTCATACACTTAGGCACAAGAATTTGCGAGTGCATAGACTTGTCCGAGTGTTGTACCATTCGTACCAATATACCATTCTTCATAGTGATATACGATTTGTGATTCGTATTTTGATTGGGATCCCCTTTCTTTGCAAGAAGGAAGTATTTCTTCAAAGAAGGATCCTCTTCTTGACGTTTAACAAACGAGTCATGGGAAATCACCAAGTGCTCGTCTTGGCTATCAACTTCATTACTATTATCAGATGAAGTTGGGGGATTAAGAGCTTGAGCTCTTGTCACCACTGCATTGACCGTTTGAATGTTTTTTTCTTCCCAACTAGAAATTTGTTGCGGGGTGCATTCCTTAACCCCATGAATACGACCGATTATAAGATCCGCAATAGGATTAGGAAGAAGACATGCATGGACATCTCCTGTGAAGAAAGGAGTGTCAATCCTAATAATAGCAGTAGGATAGCTTTCCATAGTACCACCAAATGTAACACATTTGATTGTTTTTCCAGTGGCACAGCAAGGATCTATCAGAGACTCCTTAACCCCGACGGTAGTACATCCCGAATCGAAAAGTACTGAGACTAGCCTATCATTTATTAGACCTTTATGTAAGATGAGAGATCCTCTCCCATCATGCGCAACTGTAGCAGGTAGAGCAGGAAGAGGGTGACCACAACTTAGCGTAGATACAGTTGATGAGTCAAACAATGTTAAGCATTGGGGGCATTCAGTTGCTCTCCCAAAATCGAAAGCACAACCAGTGATAGCCCTAGAGTTACCACTATCATTTACTGTATTACAGGCTCCATCAAACTCTTGTTGCGCAGAGTTTGCCTGTTGGTAAGGTCTTTTTTTGTTAAACCTAGGTCTACCTCGATTATCATTTCCCCTGTAATTATTTCGACTATCATTTCCCCTGTAATTGTTATCATATTGCCTATTGTAATCATCATTCCGGTTTGAATCCCGGTTTCTAAATTCACCATCGTCATAATCTTGACGTCGAGAATGATTACCTCGAAAATTTGAATAGTTATTATTTGGATAGCCTTTACGAAAGTGTCTCAAATTATTACCACTAAAATTACGAGAACTACCATCTTGTCTCCACTGCATAGACGAAGAACCATCATGTGTTGGATTACTCCGCTTCTGAGTGTAATTTTGATTACTTCCCCTATTCCAATTTTGTTGAGCACCCTGAAATTTTTTTCTGAAATTAGGGCCATATGGTGTTGCCGAAGCAGCTGGCAACCCTTCTTTCACTTTAGAATTGCTAACTGTAGCATGGGGATGTGCTGTGGCATACTGACAACAGTATTCCTCCATTTCTTTTAAGTTTTTAGGCTTACGCTCATGAAGGAATGCAAGAAAAGAATCATTAACAGATGACAAAACCTTATCTCGCAATAATAAGTCCATTAGACCTTCATATGTTTTCTCAATCTGAGACAACTCAACCCATCGTGTAAATGTACGACGTATCTTTGTAACAAAATCAGAGAAATCTACTCCATTTTCTGGCAACATTGTCCTAAAACGAAGACGATAGTCTTCTTGTTTTAATTGGTATTTTTTTAGTAATGCTGCCCTGACAACATCATAATTAGTCCTCTCATGTTCGTCTATTGTCATAAGAGTAGTCACTGTGTCACCTGTAAAAAATGGCATCAGTTGTTCAACATATTTTTCCTTTTTTATGTTATGCGTATCGCACAAAAATTGGAATCTATCTAGATAATCTGCTACGTCATCCTTTAAAGGATTGAAATGAGGCAATTTAATCCTACTAACAAACTCCTTTGTCGTACTCGAAGTTGTTTGCTGAGCACCCGTACTCGCCAATTTCAATTTCTCTAACTCCAAAATTGCGAGTTTTTCATCAAGTTCCATCTTCTGTTTTCTTTCCTCATGTTCCATTTTTCTAATTTCAGCCTCAGCAGCAGCTTGAAGTTTTTTTTCCTCTGCAGCAGCTTGAGCTTGAATTTTTTTGTCTTCCATTTCCATCTGGAATTTTCTTTCATCAGCTGCAGCTTGAGCTTTCCTCTCCTCAGCAGCAGCTTGAGCTTTTCTCTCCTCAGCCTCTCTTTGATACCTTCTTTCTTCAAGTTCTAATCTTCTATTCTCAGCTTCTAGCTTCTTTAGTTCAGCTTCTGCTTTCAATTTAATTTCCTCTTTTTGTTTCTTTTCTTCTGACTTTAATGCAATGGCGAATTGAGCAGATGAATATTCTTCCAATTCTTTACCAGACTTACCAAGGGTCAACCCTTGCTGGATGAAGAAATCCAATGTAGACATTCTGTCTAATGAGATCAGAAACCTGAAAAAAATTAAATAAATTACCTTATCCCACTTCAATGGGAGACAAGTCTGAAATGCTAGACTTGTATACTCACTTCACTTTATTTTACTGTCTTAGTCTTAGACAAAGACTTTGTATGTTCCTCTTGTTTATAATGTACCCAAAAAATCACTTGAGTACCTGTGGGAAAAAAAATTCCCTTATATCCCACTCACTATGGGCACAAGTCTTTTTTATAAAGAACTTGTATAAATATCTTATATAATATTATTTAACAAACTCTATATGAAGAGTCTACCTTATCAATAATATCAAAACATGACCAAGTATGTGTATGTAGACTGTGCATGACAGTAATGTAGTACAACCAAAAAAAAATACAAAGACAAAAATACAAAACAATACAAATGGCAACACTGTTTTAACCAAAAATGTGTAGAGAAATACACAAGAAAGGAGAGACCTACAGAATACAAACAAAACAAATCGACAATCAAAACTGAAAAACAGACAAAATATTACAAAAACAACGTTAAGTACAATTACATCACAGCTAACATCAATAGCGACCAATTGTCACTAGCAAATTTCCAAATTAAGAAAATTTGCACCTACAGACCGCTTACAGTAAGCCTCGATCAAGTGGCATATTTACCGTAAGACCCACCAACCGAAAAACCCGCAGAAAAATACACAAAAACAGTAGAAGTGACATAAACATATAGCAATCAATTTCAATGTGTTGCAGAACAAGTTCAGTCACAGCTGAAACTAAAATAAATTTCTTGCTCCTTGCGAACACAGAAACGAAATGTCAAACGCGCACTGAACGTCAAATCCACTGTAACATAAAGTGGTATTCACGAACCAAAGTTACTATGACCTTCTCAAATTAGGGCTTGCACATTGAATGTTTACAATTTCACGTACTGTTTACAGACACTTGACCTCCAACAATGTAGCTTGAATGCTCTGACCTAGAAAAGTCTGTTGTTGAATGAAACGTGTAACAACCCGCAGTACTGTTTACAATAGGAACCCGCCTTCTATGCAGTTATGGTCCACGTAGCAAATGCCTAGTAGTTCACTTCAGTACTTGTCTTGTTATGCTTTATGTAGCATTATAATATAAATGCTCGTACTGTTTATTTGTGTCAACCGTTGATGACCTATATCTGTCCTGTTGTAGCCAAAACTTGCAAGTGTAGAATTAGCGCTGTGTGTTACGGCTGTCCCGTGTGTAGCTTAGACCCACAGATCAGAAGTGTAATGTGTACTTGTCCTTCTTGTAACTTTCTCGACAAAACTGGAGACATCATACATGTAACAGCCAACCAGGAATGTAAATTTCTGGATCCATAAATGTCAACAATAATGTCAAATGCTCGCTCTGTTCTTTTTAAACCCACAGATCTGGTCCATCAGAAATGTAAGTTTCTAGGCCACATTGGCGACAAGAAATGTATCATAAGAGCCCACGTAACTGGTCCACCAGAAATGTAACTGTCTTTTTTTTCTTGTTGAGGTGATCACTGGCCCAAGACAGTATACATGTTGTTAGATGTGTAGTGCGAGCGTATGATGAATTGAGTGTGGGTGCGAATGAAGACGCGAATGTGTTTAGGCTCGTATAGATGTAGATCCTGCAACCCATACTCTCACATGCAGTAATCAAGGATGCTTTGACACTGCAGGCATGTTTCAAGACATTTATTGACGGGAACACACATAATATCAACAGGAACAGTCAGTGTAACAAGGTCATGCTGACCTGACATCGATAGGTATACATTTGGCATTCAAAAAGGTAAACATCAGAATAGACGTGCATGGTCAATAGCAAAGTTCTTCAATAATGACAGTTCGTAGCGTCGCCCTTGGCGTCTCTGACTAAACGCGTCAGATGCCTTAGTTACCTTGACACACAGGTGCAACTTGGCACTCCCGCCAATTGCACATATCAGGCTGTAGTATAATAGCCGAAAGCACAGGCCTCGTTCTGACGTCGGCCGTGTACTTCTGTTAAATAGGTTATCATCAACCCTGCAGTAATACTTATTGTAGATAGAAGTTCCGCCAATCTGCGGCTCCCACAATATATCTTCGTCACTGGATTTCTGGACAATATAAGACTAACAGTCTTGGATGGCTACCTCGAGCACAAATATATAAGTTCTGAAATGGCGGATCCGTGAACTGCTGTTCACCCTAGGTAATCCTTTACATGTTCTGCCACCGAAAAGCGTAATAATGCATAAAGGTCGGTATTACCTGGTAAATGAATCCTCAGAACTACACAAGGAATTCTGTCGTCATCCCGACGCACAGAGATTCACTGGGGAAAACTGCCATAGCAGTTACTTCGAAGATTCTCCCCGAAAAACAATGGACTCTTGGTCCCTTCAGAAAAACAGGACCTCCCGGCTTCCCGGAAGTATATCTCACTCCCGCTTAAAAAACCTTCCCATAGGCCTACGCCGAACTGTCAACCTCTGACCCTAAAGGTCAAACACAATGAATGAATAAACAAGGGAAGACAACCCCTAATCAACCTGACATCGCAGGTAAAGACACAATTATACTTATGATACAAACATAAGCAAATAACTTGACAGATGACTCCGTCGAAAATGACAGCAACAAGGAGCCAACATGCAAATGGATAAATGATGAAAGTATGTTTCACTGGTATATGTGTGGTCCTTCTATCAGTTAAACATCATGACGTGCTGTAAACTACTTTACCCTGTGTTTTCCTGTAGCCTCAGATAAAGCTTAAAATAAGACAATTACTCCCACCAGTCTTGTCGTAAAAGGAAACTAATGTGTCGTTGTGCGCGGGATTGGCAACATCATAATGTAAAACTCACCACCACGGCACCTGTGGTGCTCTGGCAGACTTCTTGCAAGTGGGCCAAATGTAGTAGTGACCCCATGTTCCTATGTGAGCACAGAAGGAGAATGATGATAGCATTTTAATTCTGTTCTGTGCAAGTGTCCACTTAAGATTATCTCTTGTTTTCTGGTGATGTTTTTGTTGCTCAGCGTGACTAATGCAGGACACACCTTGAGGAAATTTGTTGATAGCATTACAAGGCAATCCTTGTTCTGGAATCTCCAGGGAAAAGAGAGGCAGAGGTAGACCAAAGAACAAACACACGGAGAAGAGAACTGGAGACAGAAGTGATAATGATAAGGAAGACTTGGAATTAGCTTGAGCTGATGGCATGAGACATGAGAACTTGACATGTGACACGAGAACTTGGCATGTGACACGAGAACTTGGCATGTGACACGAGAACTTGGCATGTGTTTGTTGAAGGCCTATGCTCCCTGAGGATCTGAAGGGTATTATTGACTGATTGACTGACTTCTTGCAACAGCTCTGATGGAGACTTCTTGCAACAGCTCTGACGGAGACTTCTCGCAAAAGGACTAAATGTAGTAGTGGCTCCATGCTCCAATGTCAGCACAGAAGGATAGTGATGATAGAATTACAATCCTATTCTGTGCTAGTGCCCACTTAAGATTATCTGTTGTTTTCTGGTGATGTTTTTGTCGTTCTCCATGCTTCTAAGACATGTAGTAAGGTGTTTTTGAATCTTAGACTGGGATTCCAAATGCTGTCAAAGCCAGGAGTGGAGTTGAAGATGAGCTTTCAACTTTCTTTAAATGTTCCTAAGGCTTGCGCAATACACAGCCTCTGGCGGCAAAGTCCAGCTCCTGGCCTTCTCGTGGTGGCCCTGTATAACTTCTTCTTCTTCTTCTTCTTGCGATCGCATCTTTGATGATTACACCGTCAGACGAGTTCTCATGATGAATTCGACTGTTGTTTGAAGTTCCTCTTTAACTCCATATAGCTTTGAGTTTAGTGTTGAGTCATTGGGCCAGTATATCTTTCTTAACTGGTCATACAGAGGACAGTCCTGTAGCACATGCTCAGCAGTTTGTTCGTTTAATCCACATGTGCACAGTGGTGAAGCAGACAATCGTAGCTTGTGCATGTGTTTATTCAGTTTGTTATGCCCTGTCCTGAGTCGAAAAATAGTTGTCTGTCCCTGCCGGTCGAGAGTGTGATAGTCGTCTTTGGGTTGGTTCTGTTCTCTTCTGATAGTCTGGATAGCTCTCTTTTTCTCAAAGTATGTGACTTCATTATCTTCTTGTTCACATTCTCCTCCCTTTTTTGCAAGTTTATCTGCCTTTTCATTTCCGGGTACACCACAATGAGATGGTACCCACTGAAGTATGGTTCTCTTTTTGGCAGCTACCTTGTTTAGTTCATTTCTCAGATGCGGGAGTTTACCACCCTTGAGAGCTTGCAGGACAGACAGTGCATCTGTGAGGATGACTACCTGGTGGCAGTCAGAGTTGGTGTTATAAATCATATTTGCAGCTTGCTCTAGAGCTTGAACCTCAGCTGTATAGTTGGAACAGAATTTACCAGTGGGAATGTGCCTAGTCTCATAGTGGTTGTCAGGATATGAGATAAAGATACCGGCACCTCCATTCCTAACAGCATTAGTTGCTGATCCATCTGTATAGGCATGTATCCATGATTGATCGGGATAGCTTTCTTGGATCATACTCAATGTAGCAGTTCGTTTTTGCAGATCATTATACTCACATCCACTTGTGAGACCACTGACTGTTGTATTAATTTGGAGGGCACTGCTGGCCTGCTCCCATGGTACAGGGTATAGGGTGGGCTTCAGTGGTGTTGTCTTCATGGATAGGTCTTCTTGATGCTGTCTTATAAGTCTTTTCCCCCGATGCACAAAGCTGCTACGCTTTAGACGTCCCAATGCCAGATCATCTAGTCTTGCCTTCATTGGGTGCATTGGCATACTGTTGTACTTTTCCATCTGGATCATGGTTTTTGTGTCTCTTCTATGGGACAATGTCTGTAATCCAGCAACCTTCTGCATCTCTGTTATTGGTGTAGTTTTCATGGCTCCTGTAATGAGCCTGAGAGCTTGATTTTGCACCTTGTCCAAAGACTGCAGATGTGAGTTAGCAGCTGATGACCATGCTGCTGAGCTAAACTCTAAGTGTGGTCTTATTACTCCATTATAAATCTTCTTTAGATTTCGTTCATTTGCTCCCCAGTTGGTACCTGCTAATTTTCTGAGTATGCCTAGTCGTCTTCGGGCCTTTCCTTCTGCATTTTCAATATGCTTATTCCATGTAAGCCTTTGGTCAAATGTCACCCCAAGATAGGTGGGGTAGCTTTCTTCCTTGATCACGGTTGTCCCTAGGTGTATGTTAGCTGATTTGTCCTTGGGGGCGAGGGAGAACAGTGTTGTGGAGGTTTTGTCTGTGTTTATTGTGATAAGCCATTTCTCTGCCCATGACACTAGCATGTCTGCTGCCCGCTGCATTCTATAATTTGCTGTGGTGACATTTTCATCAGCGCACCAGAGTACTAGGTCATCTGCATATAAGGCAGCTTTAACTCCTGCAGGGAGATCTTTCACCAGGTCATTGATGTAAACAAGGAAGAGTGTTGGGGAAATTACTCCTCCTTGAGGTACCCCCTGATGGAGCAACACTTTTCTGCTCTGCAGACCGTCAAGAGTGACTCTAGTTCTCCTGTTATGCAAGTATGACTGGATCCATTTCATCATGTTGCCTTGGATTCCACTTCTCCTAAGTTTTGCAATGAGGCCATCTTTCCACACCTTGTCAAAGGCCTGCTTGAAGTCGACCCAGATCGTTAGGACCTTTTTCTTCTCCTGGAAGGCATCTTCTATTGCTTGAGACAAGTAAGTAACTTGGTCTTCTATACTGTAGCATTCTCTAAATCCAGCTTGTTCCGGCACCAGGATCTGCTCAGACTCTAAATACCATTTCAATCTGTGGTTGACTATTCGCTCCATAGTCTTCCCAACACAGCTTGTGAGACTGATTGGCCGGTAACTTGCAGCCTCGGTCTTACATTTCCCTTTCTTTAGTATGGGTATTGTGATGGCTTCTCTCCATACTTGGGGTACCGTTCCTTTCAACCAGCTGTGGTTGAATATCTCAAGCAGTTTTGTCTTTGCTGCTGAGCTCAGATTTACTAGCATTTCGTTGCTGATTTTGTCTGGGCCGGGTGACTTTTGAAACTTAAGCTTGGAAATAGCCTTCTGTAGTTCTCCTAGTGTGATGGGTTCCCTCATTGGGGCAGGAGTATCTGTCTGTCCCATGGTTGCCAGTATTTCTTTTCTTATCTCTCTCTGATGGTCTATGTTAATGGGTAAGTTGCTTTCTGAACTGTATCTTCTAGCAAACAAGTCTGCAGCTTGTTTTCCTCTGAAAAGTTTGCCACCTTCATCCAATGTGATAGTCTGCCTTGGTGAGGAATGCTCTTCATTTAGAGACTTGACTAATCTCCAAAGTTTCCTGCCGTCTTTCTCAAGGTTCAGCGATGCCGTTTTAGTTCTCCAGCTTTTCCGCTTTTCTTCTAGCTTTGTTCTCTGAAACTCTGCTACAGCCTTTTTCCATTTGTTGTGAGTTTCAAGTGAAGGCTGAGACTCTGCGTCCTTTCTAGCCTTGTCCATAGCTTCCTGACGTTCTTGGAGTGTGCTGGACCAGTATGGTATGTAGTTACGCCGGCATCCTTTGGGAATGGTTTCTTTTGCAGCTTGTAGTATGCATCTGTTGAAGTCTTTTACCACTTCATTAATGTCTCTGTTCTGTACCTTGAGGGTAGACAGCAGCGTGTTCACCTGATGCCTGAATAAACCCCAGTTGGCTTTTTTGTAGTTCCATCTTGTAATGGCTGGGCCTGTACTGAGAGTTGCACTCTGGACAGTAAGAAAGATTGGGCGATGGTCGCTTCCCCCTAGTTGGTCTCCTACTTCTCTACTAATAGATCCAGCTATATCTGGTGTGGAGAAGGCAAGATCTGGTGTTGAGGTTGTGTGCCATCCTCTGGAGTAGAAGGTAGGAGTATCTGTGGCATTATTGACTAGGATTAGGGAGTGATCATCTTGCCAAGTTTCAACCTCTTCACCTCTGTGATCCAGATGGTTATAGCCCCAGCTCTGGGAGTGGCTATTAAAGTCTCCAACTGCTATAAAGTTGGTGGCTGGTACCTGTATAGAGCTGAGACTCAGGGGTTTGTTGTTCGGACAGTAATAGTTCAGGAGTTCTATTTCCATCTTGTCTACCTTTATCTGCAGCAGCTGATATTCTGCTCCATCCATGAAGGTTTTCCTTTCGTGTGCAGGAATGTTATTCCTTACAAGAGTAAGTACTCCTCCTTTTCGTCTATCTTGTCTGTCGGATCTGAAGCATTGATATCCCCTTATTTTAAAGGTTTGATCTGCTTTCAAGTGAGTCTCTTGGATACAGCAAACACTGACTTGCTTCTCATACAAGATGTTTTCCAGCTCTGTCTTTTTGCTGTATCCAGCCTGCTTGCTGTTCACTCCCTCTGCATTCCAGTGCATCATGACAAGTGGCACTCTGGGTTTCTCTTTTTCTGTTTTGTTTTGGTCAGTAGTTCTCCTCCGCCGTCTGTTGACTCCACAAGACGGTCTAGAGGGTCCTCCAGTAGCTGAGGGTGGGCTCTGTCGAGGCTCAGAGCCCGGCACTGCACCTGCCTGGTGGAGCTCCACAGGGCGAGCACCAGAACGAGATTTATTTGACGGTGTACTCTCCATAGAAAAAAAAAAGCGAGTTGCATGATACTGTGGTTTCCGGTGCGCCTTCTGGCCCAGTATCTACGACTTTAGCACCTGTTCAACGGGAGAGTGGGCTCATCCCTAATCTGTTTATGTTCCCAGTAGTAGACTATTCGCAAGCAGCCTGGGGGTGTCACTGCTCTGCGCGGACCTTGTTTACCGAGGCGGCGTCCGAGCTCGTATGGTGAAAATATGGTTGCGTTATCTTCAAAATAGCCCTGTCTTTCCCGTGGCTTTTCTGCCATCCTGCAACTTTGAGTTAGGGAGTTCTGAGCTCCAGTCTCTTTCCCAGGCATTTTATCCTGGCCTGGCACGCATACAGAGGACCCCACTTCTGGTTCTAAGTTAGCAGTTGGGGATAGGTGGGGTAGCACACTGTGCATTCCCCGTCATCCAGGGGGCTCTCCAACTATGCAGAGCTTGCACAATGCTGTGCTCTGGTTCTGGGCTCTCCCAAGGAATCCTCACGTCCTGCACAGAGCCACTTCCCGATACCCACCACCTGCCAACCCTCCATTGTAGAAATCTCCTGCATGCGGCCATCCAGTCAAGAGCCAGTATTAAGTCTGGTGCCCAAGTGATCCCCCCAAGCTCAGTGTGCAATGCTGGGTTCTCATCATGCTGCAACACAGGAGGGATTGTGATGCTCAGCCATCTCTCTCAATTCTGCACCGATAAGTGACATCGGGGACTTAACTTTGCCTCAGTACTGGGAGGCCCCGTTTCCGGGTACACCACACACAGCCAATTGAGGCAACGGTCGCCATGGGCGTGATAGACGACAAACAGTGAAGAATGAGGCAAGAAAGCATTTAACCCATGAAGTGGGGGTGGATTGGTGCAGACCAGAGCATGTACCACTCGCTGGTGGGTTCTGCATCTACACCTATAGGGTTCCACCCACTCCTCAGCCCATTTAGTCTGGCCCCTCACCCAGGACCTGTCCGGCTTGGGTGACCCTGCCAGGAGTAAAACTCCCGCCGGCATAGCTCCCGGGATCATTGAGGCGCTCAAGCTCTCCAACCACGGCAAGGTAGGCTTACATGTGGAGAGCTGTATAACTAACAGGAGAAGAGGTAAAGAGCAAGTCTCTGGCACTCTAAAACCAGAATGCTCCGGGCAGATGAAGCTAATAAGCCATGAATGGCAGTTTATCTAGGAGAAAGAAAACTGATTTCAAACCACTTGCTGCCTTGCAGAGTAGGCTGAGTACAGTCAAAGGCTAAGGAAAGCGACTCGACAGAAATTCCTGTTGAAATCAGATGCATTGGGCTACAGGCTTAATGAAACAGTGCAATTTACTTCACTTGATGATGACGTCACAAATTAATATTAACAAATTCAAGCTGATGTCTGAAAGTGAATGAAGAAGAAGAAGAATCTGAGATTAAAATTCTTTTTGTGTGTCCACAGGATAGGAGACTTTGGCATGAGTTTGTTGAAGGCCTATGCTTCTTTGGGTAATGAATGAATGAATAAATTCGTTTAATGCAGTTCATATTTTAAAACTTGGGAGCCGCGGTAGCATAGTGGTTAGTGCACTGGCTTCCTAGCGCAGTGGTCTATGGTTCGATCCCCAGATGAGGTGGGATTTTTTTAGGCCACAAACGGCTCCTGGGTTGACCCAGCCCCAATTGGGTACCAGAGCAACTCTGGGAAGGTTAAGGCAGCCGGCGTGATGCCGACCACATCACCCCTAATGTGCCGACGGTCAAGATAATATGGGCCTAACACCATGTTCCCAATATGCCTCAATGGGCGTGTAACGGGTTCCTTTACCTTTTTTTTTTTTATTTTAAAACTTATTCTTATTTTAGAATGACTTCCGCTACTATTTAAACAACTAATTTGAGTGTAGTTAAGCAGCACGTGTGCATGTTTTGATGTTATTATCACAATTTGTGTGATGATTGGCGTGTTTGCATTTTTCGTTGTTATTGCTGGAGAAATATGTCATGCTTTATATTTACATTTCTAAATCTCCTAAGCGAATAATTGTGTCAAACTACTTGGAAACATTGCTGACATTGATGATGATTGTTTGGTAGTCACAGTTTGTTGTCAAAAAACGGAATCGGCGCAGAAAAGCTAGACACTTTAGATTTAGTTGATGAATGGGTATAGTCATATTCTAGCTGATCAAAAAGCAACAAAACTAGACCTACCATAACATCTAATCACTAGTCCTAGGTAGAAGATGAAGCTAGGGATACTATTAAAACATTAAACAAATGTAACAAGTTTTTATATGATGTTATTTTTCTTTATTTGTTTGAAAATTACGTAACGCAAGATTACATAATTTATTTTTTTCTTATAAGGGACCACAGTAAAAACTGGTGTGAATAACACTAAATGTACTAACTGTGGCCATAAGTAATGTCTTTTTACTTTGTAAATGGATTACCTTGATGTTTGAAGGCAAAAAGAAAGTTTTATTGTCAACAACAGTAATTTGTCTTTGGTAAGCTCGTATTCTACAGTTAACTTTTTAGTGTTTTTCACTTTTACATGCAAAATGTTTTAAGTATATCGAATATACTTGTGTTAATACTACCAAAGACATTATATATTACAATTCGCTGTCTATTTCCCTACAGTTTGGTATATAATAAGTACATGTTCACAGAAAAGATTAACATAAAATTTACACTAAAAGACAGTACACTTCACCGTTTAGAATTCTTCGAAAAATAATTACAGCACAGGGTGGAAAATAATTATGGAGTCAAAGAGTTAAGACACTGTGAATGTTAAATAATGATGATATATGCCTACCCTATCATGTCAAGATTTGCAGAGGTCAGCACAGACCTTATCAAAGCAGTTGGCAGCTGGAACTCTAATGAAATCTGGAAAGAGCCAATCACTGTAAGATAATAACTGATATAATCAAAACAACATCTTTGTTTTCTCTCACAATATGCGTTTAAATTTCTTCTTCCACCTTTCAGCCCTCTTTGTAGTAGAAAGCCTTTAATGAAGACACTTCCAGCTCTTCTGCCTTGTGTGGCCTAGTTCAGCTCTTCTTTGTTCTACTAATCCTTCTGATTTTTGTCTCACTTTTTCTTACTCAATGTGCTTTTGTATCTTTCTGCTTCTTCTGTCCTGGGAGCTCCAATCAAGGACTCTCTTGTCATACTAAGCAAGAGCTTTCTTAATGGGAGTCCTAAAATATTCACATTTTGTCTGCACTTTCCTTCAGTTCCATACTAATGACCTTTTTTTTTTTAAATAACATTTTGCCTCATTTTGGCGAGGCATGCCAGGTTCAACCTAGATACAGGTTCCATTGGTTATATTAGGGTGCATGTCCAAATAGAAAAAAACCTTGCGGTCTGTTTCAGTTTACTATGATCCTTTCATACCATATTATTCCTATTCTGTGCAGGCCTAGTTTACAAATAGTTATAACTTCTTGCTTATGTTTGTTGTCTTCCATGTTCCTAAACTATACAAAAAAAAAGTTAGTTGCTTATCCTTTACAGGACGTGGCAATCAACCCCAGCTTTTATTGGCTGTTTGTGATTTTTCTAGGCAAATTTTTTCATTCAGTAGTTTGCCATTGCTTTCTGAATGGTACGGCGCTTATACCATTGTTAAAAATCCACACAAAGCGATTTGCTACCAAACCGCCTGCAACAGGTTTCGAACCTGGTATATCTGGATTATGAAACTGCGTTCATATCCATTAGGCCACAGACGCCGACAAACTATACAACCTATTTTAATTTCTACAATTATACAGTCTTCTTCTTCTTCTTGGATCCTTAATCACTGACCATGACCATCATGTCCAGTGGCATCTTGTAGGCAGGAACAAAATGTCTCCACTTTGCATAGTCTGTGGCCATCCTCTGTGCATTGTCCCAAATCTGGTTCATGCTTTGCATCTCAACCTCCACACTTTTGGCAAGGCTGTTTTTGATTGACCTCTCTTTCGTCTTCCTTCCATAGTATAACAGGTGTCAGTGTCTCTTCTGAGGACATGGCCAACCTAGACGACAATTTAGACACTTCCTTTTCTGTTACTCTCCAGCATTCTGCACCATACAGAAAGTAATCAACTCTTATATAATCTTAATTATACAGTACAAGATGGGACATTCATCATTAAAAGATTCAGACAGTTCTAATAAGCAGAAACTAACTAGAAAACCTTTCATATTTCACAACTTCAGCAGCTGGCATATTAAAAAAAAAAAGGCAAGGCTCCTGGACCAGATAATGTTAACAGTAGTTGAATTAAAGATGTGGGAGAGTTTGTAATAGAAGTGAATGTGGCAGGCACTTGTGATTTTTGTATTGCACCACAAAAATCTTATCTGCATGATTGTTGAATCATCTGAAAATCAAACAGCCCATCTGCCATGTCTTGCAGATGATATATCAGTCCCTGTACCCCCTTTGCTTTCAGTAAACCTTTCCATGCCCCCTATTCAATATGAGAGGAAATATATTTTAGAGTTTACCATAAATATGCACATTAAAAAATAAATAAATAGTTTAATTCATTTCTCATAAAGAACATTTTATTCTGTACATTACATTTTATTTTGTATTATAAAGTAGTTAAATATTCATCAGAACACAGTCAAAGAAATTAGTGAGACCCTTGATTCTGTTTCTTGTCTGCCAACATTTGTATTACTGATACAGTTTTTGAAAGAAATACCCACCTACCATGTGCAGCCTCCAGTTTGTTACTTGCTTTGGACTTGATTGAGAACCATTCTCTCTCCAATTCATAATTTTTTTTTTTTACGTTAGGAATATTTTAATAGGATAATATTGCTATTTACGAACTATTCCCTGCTCTACCGTGACAAGCTTCTCACACCCCCTGGGAGTATGTGTACCCTAGGCTTGGAACCCCTGGTATAGCAGGTTCTTTTAGTTATAATTATGACAGAATATCTAGGGTTTTACTGAATAGATCTTCACACTGACATGTGACATTAGAATTAAAGCTTCTACCTTATTACATCAACAGGTTTGAGGAACATTGATTGAAAAATATGACTTGAACTTGAGAATAGTTTTTGTGGTTAATTTTAATTCTTCAATATTTTTATATCACTTGAAATTATAGCTGAACTAACTGTGAGGTGAAAATCTTGTTCTGGGATAGAAACAGGTTGGCAATAGAACTGATAAACAACAATATGACAGGAAGTTGTTAAGAAACATGATCACTATGCCAGCTGGCATGGTATACAAAGTAGAAAACCTATCTCTGGAGTCTTTGCTAAAAGAAAATGCATTAGAAATCAAATGTGGTTCCATCTTCTCTGTGCTCATTTTTACAGAAACCCATGTCACATAGAGATGGTTGCCAAAACTACGCACCACTAATAGGATATATGACTGTCCAAAGTACATATCATTAATATGATATATGATTGCCAAAAGTACATTCTACTTTTTTTTCTTTTCTTTTTTTTTTTAATGTACGCCCGCTATTACTCGGCGAAATCTCCGGTTAGTATATCTAACATGAGACTGATTTTACGTGAGTATCCTATTTTCCCTGTATGCTGACAGGTGTCCTCTCGCCATTCAGGCAGATACTCGCCGTCTTCGGAGGGTACATTCTACTAATTGGAGATATGATTGCCAAAAGACAATACCACTTAATCATCATCATCATCATGTGACATATTCTTTCCAGAACGTTGTCTCCATTACAGCTGCTCTGAACGCATCACGATTCTGGGCAAGTCGACCTGCATCAGCCAAAGACAAGTTCTCTCAGCCATTCAGGCAGATGACTCTTCCCGTCCTGTTCCGGAGTGAGTGCAGTACATTCTATCCTTCTGTAATCATTTCGAATGATGATCTTTTTTACTGTTTTATTGAGTGCCAAAAGACAATACCACTTAATAGGAGATACAATTGCCATAAGTACATACCACTTAATAGAAGATATGATTGCCCAAAGTACATACCACTTAACAGGAGATATGATTGCCATAAGTACATACTATTTAATAGAAGATATGATTGCCCAAAGTACATACCATGTAATAGGAGATATGATTGCCACAAGTACACACCACTAATAGGAGAAATGACTGCCAAAAGTGCATACCACATAATAATAGATATGATTGCCATAAGTAGATACCACTTAATAGAAGATATGATTGCCCAAAGTACATACCACATAATAGGAGATATGATTGCCAAAAGTACATATCACATAATAGGAGATGTGATTGCCCAAAGTACATTTCACATAATAGGAGATATGATTGCCATAAGTACATACCACTAATAGGAGCATCACCATGTTACATCTTTCTGGATCCTTATGCCTCTGTTCTAGCAAGTTGTCCAAAAAGTTTCCAAAAACACTTGGTCTTTTGCGATCTCTAGAACAATAGAAACAAAAGATTCTGTATAGCCATGTTGTTATGCTTGACATTTTGCCTTTTATTAAGCTCAATATGCTCTCTGTGTGCCATTCTTTGTATTGGTGATTATTTTAGCCAGAATATTCCACATCATCCCCTTAAGCTCCTGAAGGAGCATAGGCCTTCAACTAATGGATGCCAAGTTTTCTTGTCACATGACATCAGCTTACAGTCTGTCCATGTCTCCTTCATGTTTGTCTCCAATTCTCTTCTCTATGTGTTCTTTGGTCTCCCTTCTACCTCTATTCCTTCAGGATTCCAAAAGGAAGACTGCCTTGTGATACTATTTCCTTTGTTTGTTTAATGCAAGAATATTCCAGGTGGCAATTCTGGAGACTTTCCTACAAGAAAGAAGGTTAGTCAGCGGCCAAGACTCCTTTCAGCCTTCTCTGGATCACATTATTCGCCTCTTTACCACAGGACCTCTTCTGTCTTGGATAGCTGACTTTAATTATTTTCTTAGTTGATTTGTTTATATAGTTGAAGTTTTTTTTGTGGCTTAAAACTTCTACAGGATGGGTTAGCCAAGCCCCCATGCCCAACCCTCCTTAGTTGCCCCTTAAGACATGCTAGGTACATTACAGTGTAACTATTTTTTGGTTCCCTTTTGGGCCCTAGTAACACATGGATGTGCCAAAAAATGCTTCATAAAGAATGTTTCATGGAGTTGGCAGGACTGTCAGTAGCTTATGATAACAGTAGTTTTTCAAAAACCTGGCACATTTACGCCGTGCCAGAATAAACTGTTGGGCCCTGGTAACACTTGGATGAGCCAAAAAATGCTTCATACTTATTCCAGAATGTTTTGTGGAGTTGGCAGGAATGTTGGTAGCTTATAATAACAAAAGTTTTAAAAAAAACTGGCACATTTATTCCATACTAGAATAAACTGTATATAACTCATGTGAGTTTTTATAGTCTATACCAGTGTTTCTCAACCTTTTTGTGTTCATGGCACACTTTTCAATTTTCTAAAAATTTGCGGCACACCTATCTGACCCCGCGCCTGAATAAAAAATTACAGTGATATATACTAAATTAAATACACTCATTTGTGGGTACTTTAGAATAAAGAAAACACTCAATTTGATTTTCTTTTAATTGTTTACAATGATTAAAATATATATTTGGCAAACAAAGAAAGAAATGTTTTTCATACAAACATTTTGGTCCTAATGATACTTGGACTTGATGTTTTTCAGTAATTTCTTGGATTTTAGGGCGTATTTGAGATAAGGCAACTCTTATGTCATCTTCAACACAGGGAAGTCTTTCCTTTTTTTTTACATTTAATGCTTGTAAGTGTTGAAAATCCCAACTCACATAAATATGATGGGGAAAACTGCATTAAAATAATTAAAGCTCGTTTTGCAATAATAGAATACTTGTCTTTCACAGAAATCCAGAATGCGTCCAGGGGTATCTCAGTGTTTCATTTTAAGGCTGCGATCAGTTGAGATAGAAGCTAACTGTTCTTCTTCTATTATTATAAAATCCAAGTCAGATGAAACATGCCAAAATGGATTTCTTACCGTCGAATCTCTGTAGTCAACGATGGAAAGTGATTTTGGATATTTTGCTCCAATGTTTCCAAATGCTCCATTAGCAATGTCTTTTATATTGTTTTTGGGTACAAGTAGAAACATATCAAGATTACCCCCCATAGCTCTATTTAACCAGATTAATATACTAATATGACAGTAGTTTATCAGTAGATGTAAGAATGTTTTCATTTTTTTCCTTGCATACTGATATACAAAATAAGTTACTCAGCTGTAGTATATGATTTAATTTCCTGTGCTATGATTTCCTCTATATGATAAGAAGCTGTTTGAACTTTATCAGATACTTTAACTCTTTGTTCAAAATAGCATATTTGTTTTGTTTTTTGTTCAACTAACCTTTTGAAATAATTCAAATCTTTATTTTCAAGATGTGCATGTTTAGTGGTCGAATGTCTTTTCAATTTACTAGGAACCGGGGTTTTGTTTGAATGTTTGTCACTGCACACAACACATAATGGATGAGGACAATCTTTCTCTCCAGAGCAAGAAAATTCTAGACTTAAATAGCTGTCCATGTACTGTCTACGAACTTTAGATTTAGAAATCTTACTTGATGTTGGCGTGACCTCATCCAAACTGACGTTTTCATTACTGCAAATACTAGCCATGCTAGTTACTATTTTTATTGACACGTTTTCTTGTAACAAATCTATCCATTTCAGTTCGGGTATCAACTTTTAATAAAGTTTTAAAACGGCAAATTGAGTGTACTAAATATTTTACAGAGTTTTACAAATGAAACACAAGCAAGGAACAACACGCTGATCACCGTGTTAATTATAAAATGATACAACACAAAATGTATGCGCATGCGCAAATTCTCAATTTCCTCTACCATATCGCTTTTTCTGATACGAAATTTAATTAGGTCCAAGTGGAAGTACTATGCTTCGTCCATGACCTTTGAACATTGTTTGTGCGCCTTTTGCGTTTTTGTAATAACATGAAATTTTGAAGTATATCTATTTTGTTCAAAGCTGTTAATAGCTCCAATTATTATTGAATAAATTCAAGCTGTAAGATCAGTTTTATATTACATGATCACTAAAAATATACTTAATGTAGTAAATTTACACAATTTTTGCGGCACACTTTGATGGGCACGGTGGCACACCAATGTGCCGAGGCACATCGCTAGAGAAACACTGGTCTATACTAAAATATGCTCACACTAACAGTATCTTCCTTTCAACTCCCTAAGACCAAACATAGACTTTATGCCAAGACCAAACATATACTTTATGCCAAGACCAAACATATACTTTATGCCAAGACCAAACATATACTTTATGCCAAGACCAAACATATACTTTATGCCAAGTCTTCCTGCCCTGTGCCATCAGCTCAAGGTCTTTCCATTGCTTCTTTATCCTCTTCATGTCTGTCACCAGTTGTCTTCTCCATGTATTCTTTGGTCTCCCTCTGCCTCTTTTACCCTGGGGATTCCAGAAAAAGAACTGCCTGGTAAATCTATTAGCAAGTTTGCTCACTGTGTGTTCTATCCATCTTCAGTGTTTTCTTCTCATGTCTTGTTCTTCTGATTGTTGTTTTTGTTGTTCTCCATGCTCAGAGCCTTAATATAGGACGGACTTGACATTTCAATTGAAGATTCTGATTTTTGTGTTGGACTTGGCTTCTTTTGATCTCCATATATTTCTTAATCGAATGAAAGTTTCTCTAGCCTTCTGTATTCTTATTTTTATATCACTTTCTGTTCCTCTAACTGTATACATTTCAGCCAAGGTATAAGTATGGTTCTACATCTTGTAGTGATGTTTCTTCAAGTGCAGTTTTGTTATTGTTTCCTGTATTTACTCTCATTATCTTTGTTTTCTCCCTGTCTATTTTCAGACTCACTCGTTGTGACCTGTCATCAAGTATTTGCATCTTGTCTTGCATCTGATTACGGTTATGTTCAGAAGAGCCAGTTGGTTGGCAAAATTGTTAACTGTGTGTTAACTAGGACAGACAAAATAATCTTTTAAGTAAAACAGTGTTTTATTTATCCGGCTTTTACAAAGATCATCCCTTTCATTTGCTGCATCACAGCACGAGACAGGGCCCAACCACTTTGCAGCACTCAAATAAAAGCCTTTGCATTATATTTCCCCCTCCCACACACACAGTTAATTCAACTAGCTAAATGTTTGTGTCTTTATCTCATCTGACTGTTGTTGCGATGGTGATAACTTGTTAATGTTTTTTTCTTTCAATCTAATTTTGCATTGAAAAGTTTTTTTAGTTTGCTTTTTATTTTTTTAATTTGTGTATTACATTATTTAAGAAATAAAAATATCATTAAAAATAATTTAAACAAGTTAAAGGTTATAACAATTAACTGATATTTTGGTTGAGATCATAATGTTAAAATGAGTCTTCCATGAGGCAGTTGTTTACTATTGCGAATAAAAGTTAACTATTACAGATAAAAGTTAACTACTGCAGATAAAAAGTAGGAACATCATTTATGAAAGAAGCGAGTGTGATGTCACATTTGTCCAAACTCCTCCTCCCCTTTCATCACACAATTTTGACCCCTTCCCCACTCTGTGATGTCATATGTGGACAACCACTTCTCCTGTTAGTGAAAACAGGTTCTGCATAGAGAAGGCCAGGAGCTGGGTTTTTGCTGTCAGAGGCTATGTATTGTGCGTGTCAGAAGTATTATATGAGAAATGAAAGGTCATCCTCAACTCCTAGCTGTGACAGCATTTAGGACCTAAAGTTCATTCATTCATTCATAACCCTCCACTCCCAAAGGAGCATAGGCCTTCAACAAACACATGCCAAGTCCTCCTGTCACGTGCCATCATCTCAAGTTTTTTCCATGTTCTCCTCATCATTTTCACCTCTGTTTCCAGCTCTCTTCTCCATGTGCTTCTTGGTCTACCTCTGCCTCTCTTGCCCTGGGGGTTCCAGAACAAGGACTGCCTTGTAATGCTATCAACAGGTTTCCTCAGTGTGTGTCCTATCCATCGCCATCGTCTTCTTCTCAAATCTTGTTCCACTGGCACTTGTCTAGTTCTTGTCATCAGTTCCACGTTGGTAACCTTGTCATACCATTTTAATCCCTCTATTCTACGCAAGCACCCATTTATGAAAGTCTGTAGCTTTTTGGTTGTTGTCTTTGTTGTTCTCCATGTCTCCGAGCCATGACTGACTTCACATTTGAGTTGAAGATTCTTATTTTCGTGTTGGATCCTAAAGTTACTGTCCATGAATTGCTACCATGTAGCATTAAAGGATTAGCTTTATGTAGCGCTATATAAATCTCTTTCTTATTTCCACTGACAAAGATTTGTTCCATAAAAATAATTTTCATTTTATGAATCACTGCTTTTGATTGGGCTATTCTACTGCCCATCTATGAGATGCATCTTTCTTTTGATACTATTAACGTGCTTAGGTATTTGATTCTATTGATGTGTTTCAAAAATGCAGACTATGCACCTAGGAGGACACAAAGGATGAATTAAAATACATATGGTGATGATGACATGGAAAAGAATGAGGTAACAAATGGAATGAAAACAATCAGTTCTTACACTTTTTCCAGCTGTTCAGACCACTGTAAAATGTCTTCCTGAACCATATGTGTGAGGTAAGCTAACCTACGTTCATCTGTGTCTGTGGTCATGAAGGTTTAAAAAAAAAAAAACATAGTACAACTTTAAAAGTTTTTTTTAAAAGTAGTATAACTCTAAACGTTAACTTTGCTCATCTGTGTATGTGGTCACATAGATACCAAAAAACATAGTTAAAAAAAAAAAGGGAAACCCCAAAAGTACCTCTAACATTCCTCAGCAAAACAGAAGTTGGCAAGAAGACAAAGATGGCTGTATACCGCTCCACCTATGTTCCAGTCGTGATGTATGGATGCGAGTCATGGGCAATGACTACAACCCACAAAAGCCAGATCCAAACCTCAGAAGTGAGGTATTTGAGGAAGGTGGTTGAAGTAACAAGAAGAGACATGGTCCGCAACCAGACAATATGTCAAGGCCTAAAAACCCAACCCTTGCAGACCCAAGTAAAACAGTCCCAACTAAGATGGTTTGGCCATGTCTGTAGAATGGGAGAAGATCGGCTATCATGGCAAGCATGGGAAACTAAGAGCCAGGGATCCAGACCTCCAGGACGACCCAGAGTCCGCTGGGAGGACAACATTAGACAATCTTTGAAAGACTGAGGACTAGAATGAAACCAGGCCAGGAGGAAGACAGCCGATAGGATAGTATGGCGCTCTCTTTTCCAAACCTCTTCACCTCACGGTAGATGAGGAATGACTATGTAAGTAAGTACCCCTAACAAAATAGTAAAACTCCAAAAGTACTACAAAAGAAAATATAGTAAAACACCAGAAGTACACCCAACTGTGTCTAGAGTGTCCTATTGGCAGAGTGGTTTCAGCAGTGGCCTATCGTGGCAAAGTTACAGGGTTTATAACATGGTGGTGTCATTCTCCACTCCAACCAGCTGTAAATGGGTACCTGATTATGTCCTTGATTTAGGGAAGGCAAAGGCAGAGAGGAAGGTAACTAGTCACCCACCTCTCAAAGCTGAACCTAGTATAGTGAAGTCTCTAACACTGTATTCCCCTATGGAAGTATCTGCTATGTGACTTCCTTTAACTGTGTCTGTGGTCACTCAAATCTTAAAAAATGTAGCACAATTCCAAAAGTAAAAAAAAGAATATAGTACAACTCAAAAAGTACACCTAATTGTGTCTGAGATCATAACCGTAAAAACATAGTACAACTTCAAAAGTATCACAAAAAAATAATAAAATAAAACTGCAAAGGTTAAAAAAACTCCAGAAACATACTAATTGTGTGTGTGTGGTTGCAAAGATAAAAAAACATGGTAAAACTCAAAAAGTACACTTAACTCTCTCTCTCTGTGTGCGTGTGTGCATGCGTGCGTGCGTGTGTGTGTATGTATATGTATGTGTGTGTATATATATATATATATATATATATATATATATGTATATGTATATGTATATGTATGTATATGTATATATATATATATATATATATATATATATATATATATATATATATATATATATATATATATATATATATATATATATATATATATATATATATATATTTTCGGGTTCTGAAGGTTGTTATAGCCGTAAGTTGTAGTGCAGATAAATACTTCTATGGCATGCGCCTCAAATAACCTCTGACAACCAAGCCCAGCTCCCGGCCTTCATGTGCAGCTGAATTTGAGCCTGGCGGAACTGTTTCCACTGACGGGAGATGGGGCGAAGGCGAGCCACTGACACCTTAAAACCAGCAGCTTCGGGCAGATAGGGCTTGTGATCCTTGGTTGGTAGCTTATCTAAGAGAAGGTAAAACTCTGAATTAAAACCACCGCTGCCTTGCAGGAATATCCATTTATGGAAAAGGCTTCAGGAGTAAACCCCAAGGATAAATCCGGAGTTGGAGTCCCTAAGGCAGTCTAATATTGATTCAACATTATTCTGGCAACTCCTGAGACGTGGCTGGTACCAAACTGTATCGGCTACTGTCGTTCCTTTGGATTTACCAGCTGCGTTGAGAGGGGGAACATGCTGCATGGGCAACAGCTTGATCTCCATATAACTGTGCCCAAGCTCGCGCCCTGGAGAGGACACTCCAGCTTCACCCTATAGGTGTCGGCAAAACATGGGAAGTAGCAGTTACCGGTTATAAGCATTCTCCCCAATAGGCATTGGGCATGGCGCCAGGGGCTACTTCTGACAGTGGGAGAGGTTCTAGGATCTCACTGGACAGCTACCACCTGCTTCAAGCTGGGTAGCCCCCAGTCAATTAGGTGCTGTCCTACCACTGTCTGCTTTCCCAATTGGGTGCATGGGGATTAGGGTCAAACCCGAACTGTGGACAGAAAATTTTGCACCAAGCAATTACCACAAAACAAGAAGTAATAGAAATAAACAAACTCTCAGATTGGGATGCTGAAACGTCCGGACTATGTTGACTGGACTATCTGAAAACCTACAGGACATAAACGATGTCAAGAAGACAGCCGTAATCAATGACGAGCTTAAACAACTTCAGGTGGATATAGCTGCACTTCAGGAAACGCGCCTGTTAGGCTCTGGAATGGTGAGCGAGAAGGACTACACGTTTTATTGGCAAGGGAAAAACCTTAATAAACCTATAGAACACGGAACACCTTATCTTTTCATACTCCTCATGGATGATGTCATCAAGGCATGTAAGAAGATAACAAGAAAGTATTCAGTGGGGTACTGGAAGATGAGACAGGTCTGTATTTCAGAGTTGGCACTTGATAAAAGCCAGATCCAAACCTCAGAAATGAGATATCTGAGTAAGGTGGTTGAAGTAACAAGAAGAGACATGGTCCGCAACCAGACCATACGTCAAGGCCTAAAATCCCACCCCCTGCAGACCCAAGTAGAACAGTCCCAACTAAGATGGTTTGGCCATGTCTGCAGAATGGTAGAAGATCGGCTACCACGACAAGCATGGGAAACAAAGAGCCAGGGATCCAGACCCCAGGACGACCCAGAGTCCGCTGGGAGGACAACATTAGACAATCTTTGAAGGACCGAGGACTAGAATGGAACTAGGAGGAAGACAGCCGATAGGATAGTGTGGCGCTCTCTCTTCCAAACCTCTACACCTCACGTTAGAAGGGGAACGGCTAAGTAAGTAAACAATGATCTAGAATACATAATTAGGAATCACAACACAGACGTCCTACTTACGTTTTGTATGAGTTTCCGACACAGGGAACTTTGAATAGATATATTTACACTGAAATACACACACAAAAATGATTGTGCTAAACAAGTTAAAAATGAATTGATGAATTTACATGAAAATTAAAGAACAGATGTTAAAAAAATGACAGCAAAATTGAACAATGAATTTATATACAGTTAGAGCACTCGCTTTTCAAGTCAATGTAACAAGGTTTGAAACCTGGTAGCGTTATGCTCCAGTCCACCCAACTGTAAATGGGTACCTGACTCTGCACTTGAGTTATGAAAGGTAAAGGCAGCATGGAAGATACCTGGTCACCTCATGTTATAAAGCTGAGACCTAATATAGCGAAGTCTCTAATAATTTACCCCCCACAGCAGCGTAGCATCTGAATGACAGAGTGAATAGAGCGCTGGTCTCTCGCAGCAAAGGTATCGACACGCTTCAGTCTACCCAGCTGTAAATGGGTACCTGACTTTGCATTTGAGTTAGGGAAGGAAAAGGCATCGAGAAAGGTAACTGGTAACCCCCACTTCTCAATGCTTGACCTAGTATAGTGAAGTCTCTAACACTTCACTCCCCTATGGCAGTATCTGCTATGGGACTACCTTTTTTACAGCAGTATCTTCAATGTCCTGAAAGGGGGCCACCTACAATGGTGACTACTTTCTCCACAGGGAGCAAACAGGAAAAAGACAATGCTGTCGTTTCTCTGACAGGCATGGTACAAATTTGTTGAAGGCCTGTGCTCCTAGGTAGGCTGAAAATTAATGAATGAATTTTCTCTGTCATAAACTGGCAAAAGTTCATGACTGTCCATTTTGCTGGTCTCCATGTCTGACTTTCTTAGTAATGGAGAATATAAACTGTTAGCCCAGCCATAATTGTAAATTGAAAATGTCTCATTAATACCTGCTTGTTATTTTTTTATTGTAAATTGAAAATGTCTCATTAATACCTGCTTGTTATTTTTTTCATTATAAATTGAAAATGTCTCATTAATACCTGCTTGTTATTTTTTATTGTAAATTGAAAATGTCTCATTAATACCTGCTTGTTATTTTTTATTGTAAAATGAAAATGTCTCATTAATACCTGCTTGTTATTTTTTTACTGTAAATTGAAAATGTCTCATTAATACCTGCTTGTTATTTTTTTATTGTAAATTGAAAATGTCTCATTTATACCTGCTTGTTATTTTTTTATTGTAAATTGAAATGTCTCATTAATACCGCTTGTTATTTTTTTGTATTATAAATTGAAAATGTCTCATTAATACCTGTTTGTTATTTTTTATTGTAAATTGAAAATGTGTCATTAATACCTGCTTGTTATTTTTTATTGTAAATTGAAAATGTCTCATTAATACCTGCTTGTTTTTTTTTTTTTTAAATTGAAAATTTCTCATTAATACCTGCTTGTTATTTTTTATTGTAAAATGAAAATGTCTCATTAATACCTGCTTGTTATTTTTTATTGTAAAATGAAAATGTCTCATTAATACCTGCTTGTTATTTTTTAATTATAAATTGAAAATGTCTCATTAATACCTGCTTGTTATTTTTTTAATTATAAATTGAAAATGTCTCATTAATACCTGCTTGTTATTTTTTAATTATAAATTGAAAATGTCTCATTAATACCTGCTCGTTATTTTTTAATTATAAATTGAAAATGTCTCATTAATACCTGCTTGTTATTTTTTTATTATAAATTGAAAATGTCTCATTAATACCTGCTTGTTATTTTTTTTTAATTGTAAAATGAAAATGTCTCATTAATATCTGCTTTTTTTTTTTTTTTTTTTTTTTGATGACAATAATGATACCAACCTGCTTGCTGACAATTCCCTCCGTGCCAATATTTTTAATGGCCGTTGTTCGGAAAGTCTTGCCCATTTTGTGACGCTGTCAGGATATCAATTTTTAAAGTTATTTAAACGTGCAGTTCAACAACAATATGTGTATGGTGTGTATTTTTGTGTGTATGTATATGTGTGCACAGATAAACAATTTACCTTCTTTCTTAAATATTATCTTCATATTGCTTAGCAAATGAAACTTTTCTTAGACATTTCAAATTACACAAACTTACACATATATACAAATATACACATGCATGCACACAGACACACATACACAAATGGATCAGCAAATAAGGCTACAAAAAAATGGAGGGAGAAGCATATACATGAAACTGAAAAATGGACAGGAATTAGCTACACTGAAAAATGTTCAATCCAATTTGCAGCTGATGCAGAAGCACTAAAAGCAGCACCAATGACCATCAAGGAATACAGGGAAGACATCAAAACAGATATTGATACCTCTACAGAAATATTAAACAAACTTTTTGGCAAAGTCTGGGAGAGAGAGGAAATACCAGCAGAATGGAAGGAAAGGTTCTCTGGTCAAGTTGCCTAAGAAGGGAAATTAACAAGAGTGCACAAATTATAGGGGAATAATGTTACTATCAGTGCCAGGAAAAGTATTAAACAGAATCATCCTTGAGAGATTAAAAGAGTCCATAGACAAGCAACTGAGAGATGAACAAGCAGGTTTTTTACCAAACATATCCTGTACAGACCAGATAGCCACACTGAGAATAACAGTGGAACAATGCCTGGAATGGAATTCTCCGCTATACATCGGATTTGTGGATTATGAAAAGGCATTTGACAGTGTAGATAATCACTCTGGAAATTGATGAGGCATTATGAAGTTCCCATTAAGATCACTAACTTAATAAAGAGACCTATGAAGGCATGACATGCAGAGTTCTTCATGAAAGACAACTTACAGAACCTTTTGGGAGTAGAACGGGAGTACGACAGGGATGCCTCTTGTCTCCATTTCTTTTCTTACTAGCAATAGATTGGGTTATGAAAACATCGACATCACAAAACAGAAATGGAATTCAGTGGAATCTAACTAAACAGCTTGATGATCTGGATTTCCCAGATGACATGGCTCTTCTGTCCTTATAACCATAATCAGATGCAAGACAAAATAAAAATACTTGATGAGATGTCACAACAAGTGGTCTGAAAATACATAGGGAAAAGACAAAGATTATGAGAATAAATGCAAGAAATGATAACAAGGTTGAACTTGAAGAAACACCACTAAAGGATGTAGAATCATACATATTTTGGCAGTAATATAGACAGAGTTGGAGGGACAGACAATGATATCAAAATAAGAATACAAAAAGCAAGAGAAGCTTTCATTGCTTTGGGAAACATACGGAGATCAAGAGAAATCAAGTCCAACACGAAATTAAGAATCTTCAACTCAAATGTCAAGTCAGTCCTACTGCATGGCTCTGAGACATGGAGAGCAACAAAAACAACAACCAAAAGGCTACAAACTTTCATAAACGGGTGCTTACGAAGAATAGAAGGATTGAAATGGTATGACAAAGTCACAAATGTGGAACTGATGACAAGAGCCAGACACGTGCTGGTGGAACAAGAGTTGAGAAGAAGACGCTGACGATGGATAGGACACACATTGAGGAAACCTGTTGAAAGCATTACAAGGCAGTCCTTGTTCTGGAATCCACAGGGATAGAGAGGCAGAGGTAGACCAAAACACATGCAGAAGAGAACTGGAAACAGAGGTGAAAATGATGAGGAAGACATGGAAAGAACTTGAGCGGATGGCACAGGACAGGAAGACTTGGCATGTGTTTGTTGAAGGCTTATGTTCCTTAGGGAGCTAAATGGTATTGATTGATTGATTGATTGATAAGTATGTCTCTGCAATGTGGAAAACAATAAAAACAACCACCAAGTAGTTAAACTTTCATAAATTGGTGCTTACATAAAATAAAATTGAAATGGTATATTATATCACCAATGTGGAACTGATGACAAGAACCAGACATGCCATTGGAACAGATAAGACGATGCTAGTGGTGAATAGGCACATATTGGGGAAACCTACTGATAAGGAGTTTCTTCTTCTGACATCCCCAAGGTAAAGGAGGTTGATGGAGACTGAAAAAACACATGGTGGAGAACTATAGACAGAAATGAAAGAGATAAAGTAAATGTTGATAGATCATGAGTGGATGGCACAGGACATGAGGATTTAGTATGAATTTGTTGAAGTTCTGTGCTTCTTGGGAAGCTGTAGTGTAATGATGATGGCTCAGAAAACACATGGAGAAGAGAGCTGGATATAGGAGTGAAAATGATGAGGAAGACATGGAAAAACCTTGAGCGGATGGCATGTGACAGGAGGACAGCATGTGTTTGTTGAAGGCCTATGCTCCTTGGGGAGCTAAAGGGTATTGATTGATGCAGACACACATACACAAATGGATCAGCAAATAAGGCTACAAAAAATTGGAGGGAGAAGCATAAACATGAAGGAGCTCTACACTCGGCTGAGCACACATAAAAAAGAAAAATTGCATCGCCTCCGTCCTCATGTTCCTTCTGAATCCTCAGTGTCCTCTATTCATACTTCTACTAAAGTTATTTGCCTTCCTCCTGATCTACAGCTATCTCCTGATGAATTGTCTGCCCTGAGTAAAGGTCTTAAGTTTGTTTCTCTTCGTTCGACTTTTGATAAATATTCTATGCTCCAAGATGTCTACCGCTTCCATCATCGCATGTGTCTACAATATTACCGTAGGAAGGGTAATGATCCCCAGCCCGACGAGGATATCTTTCGTCATTTTAACAAACCTAAGCTAGACTGGACTCCTGCTCCAGGTGCTTCAGCTGCTCTTGATTTACATATTGCCAACACTTTGCATGATATTAATCAACTTTCTCTACCCCGTCTCCGTCGATCTAGCCTGACTACTTCTGAGTGGGGGCATTGTCACTCCTTAAAAAACGGGATGACATTGTCATCAAACCTGCCGACAAAGGTGGTGCAGTGGTAGTTTGGCAAAAGGACTTGTATATTCAAGAAGGAGTCTCTCAGCTTGGCAACTCCACCATCTATTCACCTAGTTCTGGTGATGCCACAGTCTGCAACAATCTTACTGTTCATGCTACTATTCATGATCTTATCCAAGATGACCTCCTTCCTTCTAGTGCTTTGTCTCTCCATATTGTTGAAAGTAGTCTAGGTAAACCTTCCTTCTACATGCTTCCTAAGGTGCATAAAATTGGTAATCCGGGTCGACCCATTGTTTCAGCCTGCTCTTGTCCCACTGAACGTATCTCTGAATTCCTGGATAGTATTTTGCAACCCTTAGTGGCCAATCTACCTTCTTTCTTGAAGGACACCACCCATGCTATCACTACCTTCGATTCCATCTAATTCACGCCTGACCACACTTACCGTCTTTTCCATATTGTTGAAAGTAGTCTAGGTAAACCTTCCTTCTACATGCTTCCTAAGGTGCATAAAATTGGTAATCCGGGTCGACCCATTGTTTCAGCCTGCTCTTGTCCCACTGAACGTATCTCTGAATTCCTGGATAGTATTTTGCAACCCTTAGTGGCCAATGTACCTTCTTTCTTGAAGGACACCGTCCATGCTATCACTACCTTTGATTCCATCCAATTCACGCCTGACCACACTTACCGTCTTTTCCTTCTGGATGTTTGTTCGCTTTACCCTTCTATTCCACATTCTGATGGTCTTCAAGCACTACAATTTTTTCTCGACTGACGCACTGACCTTACTATTAGCACAGGTCCTCTTCTTCGCCTTGCGGAATTGGTTCTTACTCTCAACTCTTTTGAATTCAATGGTCAGTTCTTTAATCAAATTAGTGGCATTGCTATGGGCACCAAAATGGGCTCAAGTTATGCTTGCCTCTTCATGGGTCACTTTGAACATTTGGTGCTTCAAAGTTACGATGGACCATTACCTGAGTTTTACCGTCGCTATATTGACAATGGAATTGGAGTCACAGACATGTCTGAAGTTAACCTCCATAGATTCATTGACAATGTTGGCAATTTCCATCCTGCCATCAAATTCACTTCTCAAATTTCCACCACTTCAGTTAACTTTCTTGACCTCACTGTCAATATTACCCCTACTGGCCTTACTACTACTTGTCTTTTATAAACCTACTGACACTCATGATTTTCTTCATTACACCTCTTCTCACCCTCTCAGCTGTAAAGATTCCATTCCCTTCTCTCAACTTCTATGCTTACGTTGGATATGTCACAATGAAGATGATTTCTGTGAACGAGCTCAAGAAATGCTAGTTTTTATGCCGACGTCACTATTCCGATAGAGCATTATCTGATGTTCTTAATCGCATTAGTCACGTTACTCATCAGGTGGCACTTACTGCCAAACCTACTACTACATCTGACAGACTCAAACTTGTCTTAACTTTCCACCCCCACTGTTTGGAAGTGACAAAAATTATGTTTCGTCATCTGCCTATTCTCCACGCTGATCCTGATACCAGAGAGTTGTTTCGTGATACCCCTTTGGTGGCATATCGTAGGGATAAGAATTTTAGGGATATTCTTGTACACAGTCGCTTGAGACGAACCAGTCTTTCTCACTTTGGTACTAAACCATGCCAACGCTGTATATGTAAGACCTGTCCTTTTGTACTCCAAACTCAGTCAGTTTCTTTCCCGAACGGTAAATTTGTCATTAGAGAGTCTTTCACGTGCGAATCCAGAAACCTGATTTATGCTATCATCTGCAAGAGGTGTGGCATTACCTATATTGGTGAAACGGGCAGACGTTTGGCAGACAGGTTTCATGAGCACTTAAATGACATCTATCATGGCAAACATTTACCGGTGGCCCTTCATTTACAATAGGAATGACCATTCAGGTAATTCCGATATTCATGTCACTGCCCTCCTTTCATGTGTCGGTGATGACCAAACTCGCTTTTCATTGGAGAATCGCCTCATTTTTCAAATGGGCATTTTATCTCCTGCGGGCCTTAATGTCCAGCATCATTTTGCATAAATTCTGGTGGCTTCTCTCTCTGTTTCATATTTCTTCTATCATTGTTTTTCTGATCTGTTTTCGCTTTGGTTTGTTTCGTATCCTTTTGCATCTTTTAAGCCGTCACTAGCTCGCTCATATGTCACTTCTGCATGACTCTTGTTTTCACAGCCATCTTAAGTTTTTCATTCTTGGATCCAGCTAAGTGACTTTTTACTTGTTTTTATAGTGCTGTTCATTCCTGTCTTCATTTCGTTGGTTATTTACTTTCTTGTTTCGATATGTCTTTCTGGTTTTACGATTTTCGTGAATTATTATTGTTCTCGTTTCGCTCAGCACCGTTGTTCCATCTGCTTGTATCGCTCATTTGGTGTGTTCATCATCATCATATATTTTTGTAGTACCCATATGTAATTCTTGTCCTTGTCACCTGTTCGTAACTGTGGCTGACGAAGGGTAAAACCCAAAACGTCCCTTATTTCCTGTGTACCGTTTACTTGTAAAACTGATTTCATACCATTTTATTTTTTAATTTACATACATGAAACTGAAGAATGGACAGGAATTAACTACACTGAAAAATGTTCAATCCAAATTGCAGCTGATGCAGATGCACTAAAAGCAGCACCAATGACCATCAAGGAATACAGGGATAATGATAGTGATCCTCACAGATCAGATGGATGAAAAAAAGACAGAAAAATAATTCTTAAGAAACAGCATGAGGTTAAATTGCCAGTACTAAAAAGCAGAGACAATAAGAGAGAAAAAGTTTTGTGGTATAGGTCCCTTAGCAATCTGCAAAATCCTGCAAATAAATTATATGTGCATTATGACAAAGATTCATGAAGAAGATAAAACAGACAGGCACTTACAACTGGATGCTGAGACAATTCAGTGTCGATGAAGAACTGTTTGACATGCAGACGCTCTGTCACTGAAAAAAAGTGATCAACAAAAGTCAAATGCAATGATTGGAACAGACCTTGGCTGTACATGCTGCTTCTTCTTTCTTCTCCCTTCTTTTTCCTCCTTCCATTGATACTGATATTCACTGTGGAAAGATCCTAATGGTGTTCTTTCAAGATAGTATATTCTCTCCTCATGAAAGATTCAGCCATTTCATCAAGCCTTTTTCTTCTTGATTTTCTTTTCATGGGTGATTTAGTTATGCTGGTGCTGTTTTCTAAAGATTTACCTAATCTGTCAAACTAGCAGTTACACCTCCTTTAAAAGAAACCTACATTCATATATCTAGCTTGTATAAGCTTGAAAATGCACCTAACTGTCCCTAAATGCACCAAACAAATGTAATATACTATATAGAATAAAGAGCACAATATACCTGAATTGCTGTGTTCAGCAATTTGGGTACATTTACATAGCCAACAGGCAGGACTAAACATTAATCTCAAGAAGACAGAAGTCATGACACTCAATGTAAGTAATCCTGCATCCATAAAAATAAGGGACCAAGAGCTAGAATATACAAACACATTTACATACTTAAGAAGAATAGTAACACCAGAGGGCAGAACAAGCAAAGACATCAGTAACCAAATGAATAAAGCCAGAATAGCCTTCGCCATTCTAAACAACATCTGGAAATCTTCACAATACAGTACAAACACTAAATTAAAATATATGAGAGCTGTGTAATTTATGTGGAGGCAGAGATGCTAAGCATGAACCAGAGCTGAAGCACCACAAGAAGGATAGCTGCCAACTGAGCAAAGAGGAGACAGTTTGATGCTGCCCTACAAGACGCCACCAGGCACGATGGTCACAGATTGCTTTGTCAGTCAGTAGCTAAAGACCAAAGAAGAAGAACACCAAAATTATAACACACATGAGGTAACATTAATAACCTATGACATATGGAGCACAGCACAATCTTCCAACTAAGAATAGAACACACCAGACTCAACAAGCACTTAAACAAATTAAACCCCACACATGAGCCCAATTGCTGCAACTGTACCCATCCAAATAAGACAGTTCAGCATGTGCTGCTCACTTTCCCTGGACTTTCCACATACAGATGACAGCTATTGCCGGGCTCCCCAACAATCACAAACACTCTAAACAGCACCACTCAACAGCTGCAAAACACATGCAAATTCATCAGCTTGGCATTGGCTGCTCAAGAGTGATGAGCTCAGCAGCCCTAGTTAACCAACAACAATCAACACACATGGCGTTGAACCGGATATTCCATGCACTGAATAAACACCAGTTTTCCTGTGCATGGACCAAAAGCCAAACCAAAATGCACTGACCTGATAAAGCTCTGTTGTAGCTAATGTAATGCTTACGTGAGTATTGACTGTTTATATGTTATAATTTAAATCTAAATGTATATTTTCTTATTCTTTAGAACTATAGCTTTTTCACCTTTTCTCTGGGTTAAGTTAGTTAGAGCAATGTTTATGTTAACTATTTACTGATGTAGTTTAGAACATTCTTAATTTTTAACCACTTTAATTTTCTTCTGTGCATCAAAATTTATTTGGCTAATCTCGGTCACTTCCCTCATTTGATTCACATTTAATTCCTACAATCTTCATCAAGTATAATTTGACCACTGTCACATGAGCATAAAGAATAGACAGCAGCTGTGGACAGGAAGTAAATTTGTTTACTGATAAGCGCCTAGCAATAAGTTAGGATTACAGTGTAAACAAAGAATTACTTTGGAAGCCAATGAGGCATTATGCAGTTCCCCCTGAAGATCATTAACCTAATAAAGAAAACATATGAGCATGGAATATGAAGATATGAAATGCAGAATTCTTCATGAATAACAGCTTACAAAGCCATATGAGATAAGAACTAGAGTGAAGGAAAGATGCCTCTTGCCCCCTGTGATGTTTAGTTTCATCTTCCTAATTGCCACATTCTTCTAGGGGTTAGTTTTGAAGTATTATGAAGATAATGTTTAACACAAACAATGACCAAGTATTACACTTAGGAATAAGTACCTCAACTCATGGTGTACAGAAGAAGTACACATTTATTACGTTCAACTCGTAACAATGTCATGAAAATCCATAGGCCAACAGCAATGGGCCAACACTCATTTTGACCGTTACAGTTTATGAGATCAATAGATAATCAACATATTCTGTGTTAGTCTGTCACAGTCTGTACATTGAGTCATAATCATTATTATCCAAGTAACATAGTGAAAATATTTTATAAGAGGTCACAGTGAGGGGATCTGCTTCTTCCTCTTCGTTCACCTTCAGACGTCAACTTGAATATGTTCAAAGAAAGCAGTGGTTAGCTTGATGCTATTTAGTGAGGGGAATCTGAAAATACACAGGGAAGAGTCAAAGATATTGAGAATAAATGCAGAAAATTACAACAAAATTGAACCTGCAGAAACATCCCTACTAGATGTACTATCATACATATACCTTGGTAGCAATAAAGACAGAGTTGGAGGAACAGACAGTGATGTCAAAATAAGAAAACAAAAGGCAAGAGAACCTTTCATTGCATTGGGAAATATATGGAAATCATAAGACATCAAGTCCACCACAAAAATTAGCATCTTCAACTCAAACGTCAAGTCAGCCCTATTGTATGGCTCTGAAACATGGAGAACAGCAAAAACAACAATCAAGAGGTTATAGACTTTCATAAATGGTTGCTTTTGCAGAATAGAAGGATTGAAGTGGTTTGACTTTACTAATGTGGAACTACTGACAAGAACCAGACAAGTGTCAGTGGAACAAGAAATGAGAAGACGCTGAAAATGGATAGGACAAACACGGAGGAAACCTGTTAATGAGGAAGAAATTGAAAGAACTTGAGCTGATGGCATGCAACAGGAGGACTTGGCATGAATGTGTTTATGGCCTATGCTCCTCTTGGAGCTAATGGGGGTTGATTGATTGGCTGATTTATTGATTACATCTTTTGTAATACAAGTACTTAACTATTATATGTTTGTTTGAATTTGTTATTATTAATGTAATTTCCCCCTTTATTTAATGCATTTCTTTGGTCTTCAATTAAGAAAATTTTTGTTTGCCTTAATTATTTTCATCATTTCACATGCATGAGGATTTATATTATTAATCATAGCTGAAAAACTGTTAAAAGTAGCTACCGTGAAAATCTGTCTTCAGCAGGCCACATACAGCCTCACTGAAAAAAACAGTGAAAGTAGATCCTGGATTGCTAAAGTGTGCCCAGGCCTGCTCTAAACTGTACCAATTAAAATAAATTGAATAGGCAATAACATTTAACTCACTCAAAAACTGTTCATGTCAACCTTTGTTGAGATGAAAGAAAAGCAGTAAAATCATCAAACATTTTCATTCATGATGTAAGATTGTTAGTACCTGTGACAAGGCGGCCATCCAGCTCCCAGATCAATGGCAGACAATCTATCACATGAATACGATCTGAAATGTGTAGTAAATATGACACTTGACCAAGGATTAGATAACTAATGTCGGCTGAAGGTGATATTCTAGAAAAAAGACCTCCCAAATTGGCTTTATTACCAGAACAGCTAACATATTCACTAAAATACTGCTATGAAACGAAAAATAATACTACATATAGATAAAAAAGGGATCTCGTTACATGCCCATTGAGGCATATTGGGAATGTGTGTTAACATTGTGCTTAATTTAGATTAAAATCCGAATCTAATTTTCCAAGAGAATTCCTAATTTTGTGCACATTTAATTTAATGTTTAACTGATCCTGCCACTTATGTTGTTATGCATGATGGGAAAATCAACCAGCAATTTTGAGCATTTTGTGTCACCTGCATGATGGTGTATTCTCTCCTCTTAAAACTTCAGCCACTCCCTCAATTCAAATTGGTCATAAAATCTCATTGCCGCACATTCTGATAAACTAGTAGGTATAATAAATGACTTCTTGTCATTCTGCCAGGTTTTCAAATACAGAATAAGCCATAAGTCCCTTACCATTTTGCTTAAAATACGTGGCTTTAATATGTAATGGTATGTGTAAATAAAACTCACCATATCAATGAGGAAAACATGGAAAGAACTTGAGCAGATGGCATGGGACAGGAGGACTTGGCATGTGTTTGTTGAAGGCCTATGCTCCTTGAGGAGCTAACGGGTATTGATTGATTGATAATACTAAATTTACAAGGGCTATTCCAAAATCAACCTCCGATTGGCTGGTAAAAATAACCAAAAATAGAAAAAAAATCTTATTACATACAAAACTTACATACATAACTGCATTACTTTTCCACATAGTCGCCACCCAAATTCAGGCACTTGTCATACCGTGGCACCAGTTTTTGCAATCCCTCGTCAACGAACGGCGCCGCCAGGGTACACAGCCAGTTGTTGACTCCATCCATGAGCTCCTCGTTGGTTTTGAAGAACTGGGTAGCCAGCCAGACCATCTTGCTGAACAGATGGTAATCGCTTGTTGCCAAGTCCGGGCTGTAAGTGGGGGTGGTTGAAAATCTCCCAGTTGAACTGCTTGAGTAAAGCCATTGTGCGAGTGTGGGGCTGTGCATTGTCGTGCAGGAGAACGACGTCCTTGGTGAGCATTCTGCGCCTTTTGTTTTGGATCAACCTCCGAAGTTTCTTCAGCGTTTCACAATAAACTTCTGACATTATTGTGGTCCCTGGTGCCATGAATTCATTCAACAATATTCCCTTGCGGTTCCAGAACATTGTAGCCATCATTTTTCGGTGTGAAAATGTTTGTTTGAATTTCTTGGGCTTGTTTGGAGAATGAGTGTGCATCCACTGTTTGGACTGTTCCTTCGTCTCTGCATTCACGAACTGAAACCATGCCTCATCCCCAGTCACGATTCTGTCGAGAAATTCATCCCCCTCTTCCCAGTAGCGCAGAAGGAATGTCAAAGCTGAACCCATTCTTTGAGCTTTGTGAACATCAGTCAGTTGCTTTGATACCCACCATGCACAGAACTTGTGGTAACCCAATCTCTCTGTGACAATTCAAAACAGACTAGTCCTCGAAATTTGAGGAAATTCGGCAGAAAGATCTGAAATCGTGAAATGACGCTTTTCACCCATGACTTGGTCAACTTTTTGAACGAGTTCATCAGTCACAATTGAGTGTCGTCCTTGTCCTCCCTCATCATTCACATCTGTGCACCCATCCCTAAATTTCTGCACCAATCCCTCACAGAACTGTCACTCATAATGTTGTCACCGTACACACAACACAATCAACGATGAATCTCGGCAGCGCTGTGTCCTTCTGCTTGCAGAAAACGAATCACACCATGGACCTCATAGCTGGCGGGAGTGGCGATGACAGGGTTCATGTTTACTCGGTCACTACTCGTGAACAACTGAACAATTGGGACTGTGGGTTTGCGTGTAGCGAGATAACACAATACTGATTGCTGCAGGCAATATGCCGTGTCGCTATGGCAACCAGTTTATTTGTTACCAGCCAATCGGAGGTTGATTTTGGAAAAGCCCTCATATTTAATGATAATTATAAAGTTATTTATCATTCAAAATGGTATCCTTGAGCGTTTATACATAAAGTCAGCCATTTTAGAAAATGTCCACACACTCTTTTATATAAATCTTAGTAAATTCTTTAAAAATCCTCAGTTATTTGTCTATTTTAAGATCTTCTAATGTTTTAGGTTTCCGACCACATACCTTGCCCTTTAAACTTCAGTGTAAAAAAAAAACGTTTGCTGGAGTTAAATCAGATCTCGTAGGCCATTTGATTGGAGCCCGCCTTCCAATCCACCAGTGGTGGTGGTGATGGTGATTATTGTCATGATCATGATTATCATGGTGATGGATACATTGTAGTGGGTACAACTGTTGCTACAAGCAAAACCTAGTTCCAGTATTGTCTCTGACTGTTATAATTTTATCTCTTCTGGTACTGTTTAACACCTTTCTAGGACAGCATATATCATATACTGTGAACATCTATTCCTGAATTTTGCTTAATGTCCATATCTGGCTCTAGTAGAACAGCAATGGTGTAAATATGATAGCGATAATTTAAAATAGCTATAATTTTCCTTCTGTATAAAGTAATGTGCTTTTTATGTCTCCTTCAACCTCTAATTAAAGATGTGAAAAAGATACAACTTTATAAACTTACTGTTTTGCCTTTATTTGGTCTATACTTGCTGATAGAAAGTTATATTAGTGATAGCATCTTTAAATTGTCTGGGTCATCCACAGGTCCTATACACCGTAGCTGTGTTGGTGTCATGAGAATTAACTCAGCCAATGATGCACTTTTTTTGGTGTGTAAAAATTGGCTGAGTGTCTTTTAACGATATACTTTCACATCAAGGCGGTGGCGCAGTTTGGTTGGTCCTAGGTTCAATTCCCAGTAAGCCTATCACTTATATTTTCTTTTCTGTTATCTGGTGTCTAAGTCCAACGAGTGCCTGTTAATCACTGTTATTTGTTTATTTAGTTATTTATTTACAAAATTGAAGAACCTTATTGTGCAGAATATCTTCAAGACGATAATATAGAGCATCTCTTGTTAAAATGTAAAAGGTATGAACAATTGAGAATCTCAATATTAGATTACTTGTAGGCTTCAGATTTACCCATAAATATAGAAGAGATTTTAAGAACAAAAGTTAATATATAGTAATGGAGAAGGTGAAGGTCTGGTGATGTTCTTATAAAACATATGACTTTTAACAAATGAAATTCAATTAAATATATAACTAAACACCCCAGGCATTTACATCCCTCCCCCTTTTTATTTTTGTTTGCCTTTTTTTGTTTTGATTTTGTTTGTTTTATACCTCTGTTTTATTTATTTATTTTTTTTAATTGTTACATGCACGCTAAACTGATACTTTTGATTTGCCCGATATACAATGATTGGACAGGAGATGTGAACCACTTTCGTGTGTCAGCAATTATTCATATTATTTGGATTTCATTCATTTCATAACCCTCCACTCCCAAAGGAGCATAGGCCTTCAACAAACACATGCCAAGTCCTCCTGTCACGTGCCATCATCTCAAGTTCTTTCCACGTTCTCCTCATCATTTTCACCTCTGTCTCCAGCTCTCTTCTCCATGTGCTTCTTGGTCTACCTCTGCCTTTCTTGCCCTGGGGGTCCCAGAACAAGGACTGCCTTGTAATGCTATCAACAGGTCTCCTCAGTGTGTGTTCAATCCATCGCCATCGTCTTCTTCTCATCTCTTGTTCCACTGGCACTTGTCTAGTTCTTGTCATCAGTTCCACGTTGGCAACCTGTCATACCATTTTAATCCCTCTATTCTACGCAAGCACCCATTTATGAAAGTCTGTAGCTTTTTGGTTGTTGTCTTTGTTGTTCTCCATGTCTCAGAGCCATACAATAGGACTGACTTCACATTTGAGTTGAAGATTCTTATTTTCGTGTTGGATCCGATTTCTCTTGATCCCCATATGTTTCCCAATGCAATGAAAGCTCCTCTTGCCATTTGTATTCTTATTTTGATATCGCCGTCTGTCCCTCCAACTTTGTCTATATTGCTGCCAAGATATGTGTACGATTCTACATCTTGTATTGGTGTTTCTTCAAGTTCAACCCTGTTATCATTACCTGCATTTATTCTCATTATTTTTGTCTTTTCCCTGTGTATTTTCAGACCCAATTGCTGTGACCTCTCATCCAGTGTTTTCAATTTGTCCTGCATCTGATTACGATTATGAGACAGAAGAGCCAAGTCATCAGCAAAATCCAGATCATCCAACTGCTTAGTCAGAGTCCACTGGATTCCATTTCTGTTGTGTGTTGTCGATGATCTCATAACCCAGTCTATTGCTAGTAAGAAAAAAAATGGGGACAAGAGGCATCCCTGTCGCACTCCTGTTCTTATCCCAAACGGTTCTGTAAGCTGCCCTTCATGAAGAACTCTGCATGTCAGAGTGTAAAGGAGTATATCGGGCCGAAACACTTGTCGGACGGGGGGACTTCTTCTGATGATCAGATTGCTTCCTGTTGTATCGCTCTGTAAAGAGTTTCCTATCATATTCTTTTATGATCCTTCTCGACACATTGGAATTTTCCACCAATATTTATATATATATGTAGGTTATAACACCATCAGCAACCAAGAACTACTTATTCGGAGTAACCAGGAGGACATGCACACCATCATAGCTGGCAGACGCTGAAGTTGGGTTGGCCACGTCCTCAGAAGGGACCCTGATACCATTACAAGAACAGCTATGCTATGGACGCCCAAGGGAAAGCGAAAGAGAGGCCGACCAAAAACAACTTGGCGGAGAACTGTGGAGGCTGAGATGCAAAGAATGAACCACAGTTGGGGCACTGTACGAAGGATGGCCACCGACAGAGCAAAGTGGAATCAATTTGTTGCTGCCCTACAAGTGTTTTGGCCCGATATACTCCTTTACACTCTGACATGCAGAGTTCTTCATGAAGGGCAGCTTACAGAACCGTTTGGGATAAGAACAGGAGTGCAACAGGGATGCCTCTTGTCCCCATTTTTTTTCTTACTAGCAATAGACTGGGTTATGAGATCATCGACAACACACAACAGAAATGGAATCCAGTGGACTCTGACTAAGCAGTTGGATGATCTGGATTTTGCTGATGACTTGGCTCTTCTGTCTCATAATCGTAATCAGATGCAGGACAAAGTGATGGCCGCTGACTGCTTTGATGGTTGGTGGTTATGGATCAAAGAAGAAGAAGATGTAGGTTATACTAACCTTGTAACATCTTGTATATCTCGAGATACTATTTTTCAATACATATTCCTGGCCATCTTGGCTATCAATACTGCAGATTAAATATATCCTGAAGAAGTGGTTCCACCACATTGAAGTATTAATACACTTCACTTATGAGTCTAATCCAGACTCCTGAAACACTTTTAAAAGTAGCTTTTGCTATGCATATAATAAGTGGACCAAGCCATACAAGCGGACACGTCTATACGCTTCCAAGCATAGACACAGACTCTTTTCTATGTCATCCCTCGATACGTTACTTTGTCATAGCTAACGACTCTAATTTTTGCGTTTTGGTGAGGCTCAGCATGGTGCACAGTAATCTCACCAAATATAACTTTATCAAGATTGCTTCGCTGCACGATGTGCTCTCAACATCCATGATGCGTAAGGAGTGCAAAAGCAAATGATGAAGATGATGAGAAGATATCAAATTTGAAAATTACGTAGCTTATATATAAATGATTATAAAATGTCCTCTTACAGTATGGATCTGAATCCAGACATGGGTTTCCATGGAGACTGATACTCAAAATATGGGCATGTCTGATCTTTTCAAGATCAATCCACTTCAAGTTGTTGTTTGAGAGAATAAGAGTGCCCAGGGCTAGGTATCTGGACAAAGCTGCCAGCATGATCATCTGAGGATATAAGAGCATGTAGAAATGTGGATTTTAAACCATACTAACCACAAGGGCAATAATTTATACATACTGATTTTTATCATTCCTTCTTCAGTGTTTCAAGCTACTGCAAGTTTTAGCTGCCATCTGATCTTTTCTGTAATCTTATTTTTCTTTTTTTTTTATCTTTGCTTTGGATAACCTCTTGGTGATTCTTTCCAAATCCTGTAGCTGACTTATGTGATTTCTTCACCTTATTTCATCCTTTGTTTGTGACTTTTCATGTGTCTTGTATTTCTGTTAATTCATCTCTCTGCTATTTCTCAGTATTTATAATACAGGTTTATATCCTTTTATCAGAAACCCTCAAGGACAGTTTTGTTTCAGAAACTGGAATTTTTCAGTTTCCATATGTCACCCAAATCATGTTCAAAAAGCAGCCCAAAGTAATCCCAATTGTGTTCGAAAACTGGCCAACGAAACCTTAATTTCCCAGTTGCTTCTTATGAAGCCTGGAGACACCAATACAAGCTGGCCCCTTGCAGGATGCCTTCGTCAAAGCATTCATTTGCTCTTGCAGAAGTGGCTTATGTAGCAATTTGTCCTACATGATGAGGTTGCCAGTTCCATGCACAATCTCATACAAGTTGCCTATTATAACATGCTCCCGAGGGAGCAGTTAATATGTTCAAAGCTGATTTTGTTGATTGAAGAAAGACATGTGAGAGGATTCCTGAAACCTTCTGATGTCCTTAATTCATTATCATCCATCAGCTCCCCAAGGAGCAAAGGCCTACAACAAACTTATGCCAAGTCATTCTGTCCCGTACCATGAGCTCAAGGCCTTTCCATGTCTTCCTCAAACCCCTTCATGAATGTCTCCAGCTCTCATCTCTGTGCGTTTTTTCAGTTTGCCTCTTTCTCTCATACCTGGGGATTCCAGAATAAGGACTGTCTTGTAATGCTATCAACAAGTTTCCCTAATGTTTGTTCTATCCATCGTCACCGTCTTCTTCTCATCTCTTATTTCAATGGCACTTGTCTGATTCTTGTCATTAGTTTCACGTTAGTGACCTTGTCATGCTGATTCAATCCTTCTATACTATGCAAACATCCATTTATGAAAGCCATGTCCTTAATTATTATTTCTATTTACATGGGACAATATGGAGCTTTTTTATGTTCTTAAATTAAAAGCAGTAGAATATTATGCAGCTGGAGATTATATAGGGAATTCTGAGAGAATCAAAGGATATACCTTCAGAAAACAACCAACCAGTATAACCAGACATGCCCTAGACTTGAACCCATAAGGAAAGAAAGGGAAGAGAATAGTGAGGAGGCTAAGCAGAGTTTGGAAAACAGTGGTAGACATGGATCCAGGTTTCAAGGCTTCATTGGTAGAGCTGAAAAAGATAGCTCATATATAAACTGATGACACGTGTAGGAGGAAAGGATATGTCTTTGGAAAACAACCAACAGTATAACTAGACATGCCCTAGACTGGAACCCACAAGGGAAGAGAATAGTGAGGAGGCTAAACAAAGTTTGGAGAAGAGTGGTAGAAGTGGATCCAGGTTACAAGACTTCATTGGTAGAGCTGAAAAAGAAAGCCCATATATAAACTGATGACACGTGGAGAAGGATAAAATATGCCTTCGGAATACAACCAACATTATAACTAGACATGCCCTAGATTGGAAACCACAAGGGAAGAGAGCAGTGAGGAAGGGAACTGGTCACACCACCTCTCGATGCTGGACCTAGTATGGTGAAGCCTCTAACACTTCACTCCCCTACTGCAGTATCTGCTATGGGCCTACCTACCTACACTGAGAAGCTGGGGTAGTACAACAGAAAAATCAACTACTAAAATACATATTTTTATTTATCTGTTTATTTTTACTTTCAGTGGGTATACTCTATTCTATCACTTTTCTGAGTAAGCTCTCAAAGTAAAGTCCACTTTACAGAATGAAAATTAGAAAGGCAGGAAAGCCTTCACTGAAATAGGTCAGTTTAACATCTTGTAATGTTGGTCGGAGTGGCTAAGAGGTATGGCATCCGCCTCGAATTCTAAAGGTACCGGGTTTGATTCCCAGTAGAGGGAATATAATTTATAGAAATTTTTTTTTCAAAACCAGTGGTCCTAATGATGTCATACTCCCCCCTGGTCTCCTGGGTAGTGAGATCGGATGTCTAGCCTTCTCGGATAAGGGCAAAAAAATAGGAGGTCCCGTGTGCAATTTGCGCACGTTAAAAATCCCTTGGTAGTTGGAAATCGTAAAGAGTAGGCCATAAGGCTGCTGCCCAGGCAAAATTTAAAAACCTAACCACTACAAAAATATTTACAGAATGTGTGATTCCTATATACACCCACTGGGATTCTCGCCGTGCTACAGAGCTTGTGCACTGTGCTGAAATCCTCCCAGTGTGATCTAAGGGAGGAGATCGGAGCACTGATGGAGTTATCCGTGTGGAATGTAGATAGTCCTTAAAACCAAATCAAACATCTTATACCAAAAAAAAAATTGACATGTCAATGTTACAACTTACCTGATTATTACTAAGGTCCAGATACCATAAATGTTGTAAATTTTCTAACCCATCATCTGATTGCAGTTTGTTGTCACTAGCGATCAACCAGTGAAGAAGTCCACATTCATTCACATTTTCTAAGGTCGCTGTCAATAGAACAAAATCAAATACTGTATCACTTTAAAAAAACAAATGTTCACAAATTTGATTAAGATCTTCATCATAATCTACTTCTATCCTTAATGAGCACGGAGCTCGACATGACAGCTGGCCTCTTTTGCAGAACGCCTGCATTACAACACACATTCTTGCAACGGTAGTTTTTGTAACAGTTTGTTTTACATGATAAGATTGCCAGTGTCACCGACAACCTCACATTAATAACCATTTATGACATGCTTGAGGGAGCAATAGTCGTATTCTTTATTTGTCCCCTCAGAGACTCCCACCAGGAGTCTACACAGGGCAAAGATCTTCAACTTAAATAATTAGTTTTTCATCACAAACAAAGGTCTATATCGGTTTATCCAAACACCTGAAAACCAAAATATTCTGAAAATCGGAAGTTTCTCTGTGTGACTTTGAGCTAATTTTCAATCATAATTTGTGCAATTTCTGACCATTTTGGGTGACGGCTATTTTTCGAGCACATTTTGGGCGATTTTGGTCAATGTGGGCTACATTTTGAACATGATTTGGGCGACAATTTAAAACCAGAAAAATCCAGTTTCTGAAACAAAGCGGTTTGTGAGGATTTTGGATAAAAGGATACAGACCTATAATTGCTAAAAGAACCTTTCTTCTTCTAGGAAAAATCTCCAGATCTGGCAAATGGAATAGAAGAAAACACTAGAGGTAGATAGAATTACCAGGTGGTCTTTGCTCTGGAATCCCCAGGGTAAGAGAGGTAGACGAAGACCAAAGAACACGTGGAGAAGAGAACTGGAGATGGACATGAAGGGAACGAAGAAGACACGGAAAGACCTAGAGCTGATGGAACCAGACAGAAAGACCTGGCATGGTTTGTTGAAGGCCTAAGCTCCCTGGAAAGCAGAAGGGTGATGAATAAATTAATATATAATATCTAAGGAATTAAGTCCTCATTTATTCATTTTCCTTCAACTCCCGAAGGAGCTTATGTCTTCAACAAACCCATGCCGAGTAACCTGTAATTTGTCATCTATTTAAGGTCTTTTCATCTTTATCTATTTCATGTCTATCTACAGGTTCTTTCTCCGTGTGTTTTTCTGTCTTCCTATTCCTCTCTTGCCCTGGGGATTCAAAAGCAAGGACTGCCTTGTAATTCTATCACCACGTTTCCACAATATTTGTCTTATCCATCGCCAACGTCTTCTTCCTCTCTTAAAACTATAATATTAAAATTAAAACACTGAAAAATTAAAATACAATAATGCGAAAACAGGAAGTGTGCTCTTGGCAACGCAACGCGTCGTTTGCTAATCCCACTTACCTAGATCTAGTCCTGAAACATTTAGGAACCTAGCCAAGTGAAGCTTTACCCTGCATTTCTTCTGAAGTATCTGAAATTAATTTTTAAAAGGATAAATAAAATGAAAAACTAAACACGCATTTAAAACAAGATCGTTAGCCAGATACACTATCAAACTGTTACGCTGTAAACTTGTTTTATTTACCTTTTTATTTAGCCTCATGTTGACATGATGGACACATAGTTGACGAAGCGGATGAACGTATGCCGACAAAAAATAGTGCGCGACTCATGTTGCGCAGACTGGAATTGTTAAAGTCAATACAGACTGTAATAACAAATATCGTTATAAACTGTATATTTTTGCTGAACCAATTTTTTTTTTAAATATCCATAAACAGACATTACAAACAATACGCAGATCTAAGCGATCATTTAGTTCATCTCCTTTTGTACCGCCACTGTTATATAAATAAATACAAATCCATATTACCCCCCCCCCCCCTTTTTCCCCACGTTTTAAACAGAATAAATAACATGAAAAGTATGAAGAATCAACCATATTGCGACCCGCGGGGGGAGGGGGGGGGGGGAACCCCATACGCTCACGTAAATAAAATATTAATTTTTCCGTAAATACAATAAATGACAAGGAGGCATAATGCCATTGGCAGGTCGCGACAATCAGTGCCGGATCGTTCCCTCAAAGAATAGTAACAGTGTACCCTACCACGCATGTCGTAAGAGACAACTAATGAGGGCAGGGGCGGGCTATCCCAAAATAATAAATAATGGAAAAAAATTACAAAAAGTTTCATACTTTATTAAATGGATAATTGTTCAGAACAGGGTTGCCAGATGAAAGTTGTGGGGGGAGAGGGGGAAATGGGGGGGGGGGGGGGGGGGGGGGGGAGAAGCCAAACACCTTCACACACAAAAAAAAGCCAAACACTTTTTTTTTTTTTAAAGCCAAAATAAGCCAAACTATTTAAATAGATTATTCATACTCGCATCACAAAAAAAGCTCTAGATTGAGGTCATCAGTGGCATATCCGCTGGAACCTTCACCATATACTTTGTCAGAAGTATAGTGTTTTAACATTTTTGACGAAGCAGTGAAGTCTTAACAACATTTATTAAAAAACAACAGTTAGGCTCAGATTCTTACAATAGCGTCAAGCTGATGCAGCTGCATTCTGTTTCTTGCTTTTATCTTAACTGATGGTACAAGAGAGAATATTCTCTCAATTACAACATTACTCCATGGGGTTATTAGACACATAAGGGCACATGCGGCGAGCTCTTTAAATGCCTTATATTGGAAAACACCAGTCCAAAACAGTTCACTTTCGGTGGGGAGTCCATCTTTCTTAAATTGTGGTTCTTTTTTCCAATCAACAAAAGTTATTTATCTATATTGCTCTTTTAATGATGATGTTGTTTTCTGCGATGTGTATAACGGGTAACTCTGAAAATGGGGGCCTTGACGCCTTGTTCAAAATTATCACAGGGCTCAGTTTTGACAGGCCTTGAAAAATATCTCCAGCTGAGGGAAATCTGTGTTTAACTTGACTGAGAGATTCTTCTTCCATAGACCAACATCTTGCCTTGACAGTTTCTGTTTCTTGGTGGGCCTTAACGCCCATGTTCTGCTGTAGGAATCTAACCAATTCTGTTAAGAACTTAACGGCAAAATCAACTTGACGAATGCATTTTTTTTCTGCCCACCGACATTACACATTCTTAGCTGAAGACTATGCTGGTGCAAGAATAGTTCTTGGTACAGACTGAGTGGATCAGCTTTGTTTTGCTGAAAAAAGAATATTCAATCTTTCAAATTCTCGTACAACAGGCGTAGCAAACGCAACGCACAGGTAGTTTTTATGGTCTGACAAAATTTCCTTTAAAAGTCGACCTCAGCAGAAGGGAAATAAGCCTTCAGCTCATCCCAGTTCATCAAAATATTAAACATAACCTTTTCTCGTACGAACCACCTAGTAGATGAAAGTTTTTCAAATGAGAGAGGAGCAGGTCGAGCAGATTCAGATTCTGTAGCTGTGTTCATAACGCAAAACAATTCTTTATACGATTGTCATATCAACTCACAATGGCGAAATCAGTGAGGTATCGCTGACGATTAAAATCCGATATGCGATGGCAGTGTGGAAACTGCATGTTAAATGCACAAATCCAGTGAATGGCAGATACATTTAAGTTGCACACAGATAGGAGATATCTTTCAATCTAGACCACACTGAGTTATTACAACCAACCATGGTTTACGCACCATCCAATGCAAAACCGATGCAGTTTGTCAGACTCTGTTCGCTTTCGTGGCTATACTGCCACAAATACATACCTTCCGCGTTCACAACTGTAGCAAAGTTAGATTTTGCTGGGGAGGTTATGATGGTATCCTAACAAAGAATGAAATCGGTGTCTGCATAAACCGTGTGAGGTCAAGCACATGTAGGCCCCTGACTCTAAAAGATGATGATGATGAATTATGTGCAGGGAACCTAACGCTACCTCCCTAGATCTCACACGGTCACTCTTGTGGCTCTAGTGTATGGTGTATGATGTACCTAGTGTCTAGGGGAGAAATGAAATGATGGTACACAACTCAAAAACACTTTAAGTTACTATGAGGAAGTGAATAAAACCTGTGGTTAAGTTTTTCTTTAAATTAATTTTTTTGTACAATTTATTTTGCCTGTCCAGTCATATCGTTTGGACAGGTCTTTGAAAATGAGGACAAGATAGTTTACATAAAAGATTAACTAAAATTGTGTGGACAATCTGCCCAAATACTACAATGTTATTATATGTATTTCCTATTTGAATGTTCACAGCTTAAATTTATTCTTCTAAGAGAGAGAGTCACTGTGTATGAGGGGCTGTAATGTCATTATACCCCACAAAAGTCCTGAGTATGACTTGAATTACCAAGGTTTATTTAAACCGAAACTGTCAGATGTACCCAGGTCCTTAACATATCACCTGGGGTTTCTTGTTGAAAGATAGGATATTGTGTAGTTGCAAAAATATCGATATCACATCACACACCCAAGCTCCTGCTGTTATCTCTTGACAGCATATGTAAAGTGTAGGAGACTTCTTGGCGTAATCGTCACTCCTCAGGTTTCCTGTCACCAGCTGGCAACAGGAAACGAAACCTCTGCAACAAAAGGACACCCTGGCCTTTTACATCTGATCACTTATTCTTTTATTTACTTTCATACGTGGGTATGGGGTCAGCCTCGCGTGCATTTTAGGTGCACATTTTCCCTAATTTTCATGACTCCCACCTTGCTGTGACCACTCCTCAGGTCCCTATGGCAGATACGCCACTGTACGTTTACATAGTTTTCCTCAATAATATAATGTGGGGTAACCACATTTCCTTTTATATATATTTTTCTCATCTTTTCTTTTATATATGAATGCTTCAGGCATGTTGAACAGTGTTCATTGAACACAGAGGCTTACTAATATGCTCTAATACAATAATATTCAAACATAATCATGACAACATATATTAGTTAGATACATTTCAACGTGAGGACTCAACAATGTCTGCTCCCAGCACGTCCTTCACTTTTTCCCAATAGCAGTATCTAACTTTGGTAATGGGATTAAACATATTAAATTCATAAAACCTCCATACCACAAATCAAGAAATATAAACAAATGACGCTGACTTTGCAAAGAAATGGCCTCAGTTTCCTCTGCTCCGTCCAGACTGTGAAATACTCATATAGTTATTTACTTTACTTTTAAATTTAACACAGCTGTTCTCAGCGTATCTGAATAAAATTACAGTTCAACTGGCAATGAATAGTGAAAGCTTTTTGATAATATTTAGTAGCACTGGCCAATCGAAAGCTTGCGACTACCAGAATTCAAATGCAGTTTTTGAAAAACCAAAATAATTCCAAACATACTCTGCGTCTGGTAGTCGATTGGCCAGTCCGCTTTAGTTATGCCAATGCAAAACGATGTTAGTTTTTGGTAACAATTTTCCTACCGCTCCCCTCTCCTTCTATACTCTTGTTTCCCAAGCTAATTTGAATTTCCTCAATGCCTCTCTTCTAAGCCGGTGTCCCCACAAACGTTAAGAAAAAAAAAACAAGCAGAAACAACAGTCCGTCTGGTCGTGCGTCCGTAGACATTTAGTATTTTCTCAACCATTTGGGTAATACTGGGACTATCATATTATTTAAAACACATTCTTGCTCAGTGAATTATAAGCTATACTACCATATATTTTTTATGTTCAGTTTCATTATGGTTTTAGATTTTCAATTTTCATCGTCAAATAAATATTTTTCACCAGACGGCCATCTTCCCCTCTCGCTATCTCGCTAGCATGTATTTTTCAAATAACTAACTTGTTTTTGTGACGTCAGAAACATTACCGCGAGGAGGCAATAAAATTGTCTGCGTGTTTTGCCTCTCTTGGCTTTGTCGCCACGTGTATATATGCATGGCAGAATGTGTCAGGCTAAGCGGGGTTGTGCATGGCGGGTTAAGAATTGGCGTTAATAATTTGTATTGTATCGTGTAACACTACCAAAAAATGTAAGGATTACTACTAAATTTGCGTTAAAGTTGACAGAATACGTTAATTCAGATAGTTATTTTGCGGCACACTTCCTCCAAATCGTTAATTATAAGTCTTGGCTGCAAAGTGTATGCAGCAGATCTGGTAAAATGTTGGTAGTACGTTTTCGAAACCGAAACTAAAACGCGTGTTAGATTTTTACCGTGGAATCGCTCTATAGGCTTTAGCACTGCACAAAAGGCAGCGTTGCTGGCGTGTGAGAGCATCACCGTCAGACACAATTGGGCTGTTTTTATATATTATCATTTTATGACTAAAATCTTACTGAAATGAGCGATTATTCTCGCAGATTTTACTACAACAACCAGATATAAAAAAAATGCTAATAATTAGTAGGTCGTATTATATAAGGGGGTTAAAACAGTAGCCTAGATGTCTATATGACCGTAAATGATGAGTTGCAATTTATATCCGTTCGTTATGTTTTGTATTTTTTTTGATACAATTAAATACACTTACACTTCTTTCAGTGCAAGCAATTTAAGCATATAAAAGTTAAAAAGCGCTAAAAAAAAAAAGCCAAACGAAATTTGTTGAAGTCAACCAATTGTTTTAAAAATAAAATTAAAAAAGCCAAACGAATTTTTCGTCGCCAACCAGTGTTAAAGGAAAAAGCAAGAAAACGCTAAAAAGCCTAACGAATTTTGTTGACGCCAAGCAATTTAAAAAAAAAAAAACACACACCCAGATTCGTCGAATTTGGCGTCAAAAGTAAAATTGGCAACCCTGGTTCAGAATAGATTTGTTGAAATGGTATGACAATATCACTGATAGCCTGATGAACCAGACAAATACCAGTAGAACAAGAGTGAGAATATGACGCTGGCGATGGATGGTGTATCTAAATAAACCTGTTAAAAGCATTACACATCAGTCTTTGTTCTGGAATCCCAAGGATAACAGAAGTAGAGGGAAACTAAAACCTCATGGAGATAGAAACTGCAGACAGACATGAAGAAATAAAGAAGAAATGGAAGGACATTGATCGAAAAGCACAGGGTTTGAGAGCATGACATGAATTTGGTGAAGGCCCGTTTAATTTCTTGGGTCTCTAATGAGACAAATAAAGAATAGGACTTTTGCTCCCTCGTGCATTTAGTAAGAGGAGACTAAAATGAGGTCATGCTGGCAACATCGTCATTTAAAACAAATCACTACATAAAGGGTAGCATAGTGGTTAGTGCACTGGCTTCCTAGCTCAGTGGTCTATGGTTCGATCCCCAGATGAGGTGGTATTTTTTTAGGCCGCAAACGGCTCCTGGGTCGACCCAGCCCCAACTGGGTACCAGAGCAACTTATGGGAAGGTTAAGGCGGCCGGCGTGATGCTGACTACATCACCCCTAATGTGCCGATGGTCAAGAAAATATGGGCCTAACACATATTCTCAGTATGCCTCAATGGGCGTGTAACGGGATCCTTTACTACATAAACCAGTTCTGGAAAACCACATGATTGCTTTGGTGCAGGCTTCGTGGAAGATACAGTTGTAGTTGTGGCTCCATGTTCCACAAGTGTGACCGCTTGGCATACGGTACTCTACCATTTATACGTGTTAAAACCACATAGAATGAGAATAACACGTTAAAAGCAGTTAAGGCATTTTTGCACATAACACAGTATCATGAAAAGTTCACGGCTTTGAGAGAGGCATTGTAAAGCTGTCCCAGAACAAAACAATGGTAAATGCATGTTTTTGAATGGAAAATTTTGTGAAAGTGAGAGTTGCTAATTTGGGTTTTTTCCGTTGTTAGAGAGAGAGACGTGTGGAAAAAGTCGAAAAGCTGAGAAAGCGTGTGCAAATGTAGATACTTGTACCGTGTGAAAAAGAAAGCATCGTGTGAAAATTGGCGGGGAAAAAGAAGAAATAGTATAAAAAGGAGAGACGTGGGCGATAGACAGACTTTTACAGATTTTTAAGATTCATTAGGCGAGAGGATTTTACAGATAGTGTTAGGTGAACTTCGTCTTTGAGATTATCAAGACAAGTTTTTAACTTGACAAGTTTTCAAGTTAAACAAGTTAATTTTTAAGTAGACAAGTTTGTATTTTATTCTAATGGATATATTATTCCTGTGGATAACACTTTCATTTTGGATACTCACTATTTTGTATAAACGTAAGAAATAAGTACTTCACCATTGTGTCAATAACATTGCTGTTCTAATAACGTTAATAAACTATATTTTATTTTTCTACATTGCTGAGTTTTCTTTGGAATATTACAGTGGATTACTTTGACAAACCATTATACGAGGTATTGCTTCTCACTAAATCAAAAAGAGTACGAACGAACTTTGGGAAGAAAAATAAACTAAGGTCAAGAATTTCCATCTCAGGCGAAAGGCCTGTAACGACTTGAACAGAAACGTATTGAAGAATTAGCTCTCGTCAAAATATTTACCTATGCACAACACAATTAACTGAACTGACCCCGGCCACACAAGGAACCCCGGCCACACAAGGAACGAAAAGGAAAAATGATGATGTAGCTGATGTATTCAGTGCCACGAGAGCACTTGAGGCTTGGTGAAACAGCGGAGAGGGCATCGTGTTGGCTGTGGAGCAACTGCAAAAGGGCTATGGAGTTCAGGACAATAATTTATATACTGTACAACATAATGGTTGTTTTCACAATTGCTCCAGCTGGTAGCTTGGATAAAGCCAGGATTGAAGTTGAAAGTTGCAGCCAAAGGGGAGTGGGTTCAGTTCACAGTGCAGACAGGAAAAGACGACAGGAGGCGGATTCTTGGGAGTTATGACTCAAGTGGGCCCGCCATCGTCCTCAGAGTGAAAATGAGATAAAGGGCCGAAAGACGTGCCGGATGAGGGAATACTTCTGATGATAAGATTACCTCATCTTTTAACGCTCTGTACATATTTTCTTATCATCATCAGTGTAGTAAAGTAAATCTGTGTGACACCCCGCTCAAATTTCCCCGCTTGAAAATCAACTAACGTACTCCTAAAATCTATTAATAACTACCGCATTTGAAATTTGTCTCAAGACCACCGTAAAATCAACCGCCAACAATTTGACTAAAGAATTTGAATTTTTCTACTACACCAAGTTAAAAAGGTTACTACCCCCAAACACCCCCCCCCCCTAATATTTATTAACGAACGGCGTACAAATTAACAACCAATCGGATTGTTACCTCGTTTTATAGTGACGATAAAATTTTGGTTGGAGTGAGAAAAATGCCTAATATGTGTTTTTAACAAAAATTAAATAATTTATTCCTCTAAAACTAAAGAGAATTCAAAGGAAAGAGATATCTGGAATTGTAGCGCTGATATTGATTAACATAATACCATAAAGATTTCCCATTAATAAAACTATCTTGACGTAGAAACATTTATTTTATTAATATTTTCAGTCGGGAAAAAGCACAATTAATTAACTAAAAATTACACAGATGAAAATGGGGAGAAATAAATAAAGAAAACTATAGGGGTAGATAGAGGACAGCTGGCCGTTTAATAATCAATTTTGATATTAAAAATCGATCCATAAATAACTGAGATATATAATATAAAAATAAAATCAGACGAGCGAACACACTGAACAACGCTCAATGTTTATGGTCCAAAATTAGTTAATTTTTTTGACGTTTCTTTTGATTGGCTGGTTGGAATTGATAACTTTTAACCCTGCTTAAATAAGTCCGCCATTTGAGAAAAACTTAAGCACAGACAGGTTGAGAGCAGATGCAAAGCGTTGGTGACAAATGCCGTTGCCGTCTGGACGACACAGCAGTCTGGAATTGAGCTATTTACTGCTAGTCAATCCTGTGATTGTGTGATTATTCTTTACTTGCGGTAAGATAAATAAGTATTAATATTTCATTAGCATGTAACTGGCCACAGATTGTGCGCCATATTTTGTTGGTCGACATTGCCAGTTGGAAGAGGTTACGACACCCTAAGTAGGACTGCCTAAGCAGACTTAGAGGGAAGTGAAACTAATTTGTGTTTGAATATTGCCATAAAATCTTAAGACTGTAAGTCCAGAGGCCACTAGCAATCTTCTGCGGTGCCACAGTGTTCTAATGACACATGAAAACATAACTAGGATGTTTGAACAAAAGATTTAACAGGTCACAAGAAGAAAATTGTATACCCCAGCTGATTTTAGGGAGGACAATCAATGCTTAAGGTGACAGGGGCGTTGCAGCCATATGGGAAGAAGAATGTAAACACAGGACGGAGTGAAGTCAAAGAACATAGGGTCTGGTGCAAATGGTTCACACACGTGACTGACCCCAGGTAATCTTAGTATTGATTAGTTGTGGAATTGTTATAGCCAGCATATAAAAGGGAGGGAATATCCTTCTTTTTCAGGGTTATATTGCCTATTACTTAGTGGTGGCAGGAAACCTGGTGCAGGCAGACCTTGTGTACACTGAAGCATCAGTAAAGCTGCATGCTGCATCTGTGGTCAGAAGACAAATCTTGTGTTGACCTTGCATAGTCTACAGTCATCCAACTCAGACAGGCTGTCAAGTCAAGTCCCTTTAAATGGGCATATGATACTTCCTTTTAACTATTTCCACAACCAGAACAGAAATTCCTGTGGGCGTGATGATACCAACAGACCCTCACATAATTGACTTTTAGTTATAGAAAGTATTAAATCAGACTGTTGGATACTGTGACGTAGGTTTTGATCATTAAATTGCCTATTCCCTCTTCTTTTTCTTTTCACCCGAAACCTCTATTATTTATTATCGGTCTTTACCTTTTTCCGGTATTTTTCGCATCATTCGTTTGCGAAAAATATTTTCTTCAGTATTCTCAAACTTTACCTTGTGTTTTTCTCATACTGGGATACGTAATTTTATTACATGGATGTCAGTCAGACGTGAAGTGCGATTTAGTTGCAGTCCATCTGATGCGTGATGCCATATGATGATGGATGGTATCCGCATGTCTGGTTTTGTGTAGTGTGCAGATGTGTTCAGTCAAAACAATGTTCATACAAAAATAACAGGGCAATCCACATAGGACGTCAGTAAACTCACGACGTATAAAGTCAATGATTCTTGAAACAGCCGTTGACGTTTTTTCTTCATTATTTATTGTGGACGCCACAGTGACAAAATGGTTACGCGAATATGTAGACACATCAAACAGTCATTATCACAGCAACATTCAATACAGCAATAGACGGTAGACAGCATTACAATGATGAGTCAGATGCATGTTATATTTCATAGTGCTGTAAATGTAGTCAGGTGAAAAACTCCATCCTTTTCTATAACAGCCAGGAGATAACCAGATGTATGAGATCAGTTCACTCTCCTTAATCTGACTTCAGCAAGACAGACACGTCTGCCGAAGTATAAATAATGTCCTCAAAAATATCCTCTAGATAACAAAGGTTTTTCAAACCTAGTTCAGGTAACCAAGTAGCAAGTAATAGTCCTTGGGACCTGCATCAACCGATGCAGCACAATACAGCGACATGTGAGCTAGGAAAACATCTCGTGACGACGACTTTCGAAGACAGGCTATGAGCCAGAAATCGTTCACGACCAAAAATCGATAGAGTTAATGAAAAAGTCAATTTACCTTGCTTTCATGAAATACACAGAAATATCACGCCTCCCGGCATGTGGGAAACACTAGAGGTATTATCTCGAATAAACGAAATATCCATTAAGAGGACTACACATCCCTGACAGAACAAAAACTAGCGGAGATCCCCTCTTCAACGAGGCATCTCTTTCGCCATTCCAAATCGCTCACTCCACTAGTGGTGGGCGGAAACCGATCGACCAAAAAGCAAGACAAGTCATGCGCAGTCCAGCGCAAAATGACCACAGCTCAAACTTAACTGCATTCGATACCAACGCGAGAAGACAAATGCTTACCGAGAAAAGTGACTATAAATTTCAAGCAGTTGTTGCCCTTGCGTTATAAAATAGATATTGTAAAAAACGATGTTGCGAGAATTTATCACGCAACATATCACCACCTCCTCCCGATAAAAAAAAAATGTGGAACATATTTTTTTTTTAAATATCAAAGAGCATGCGATAAGCGGCTCAAAACGCACGAATTATGCGCTGATAATTAATTAAATTGCCTAACATGAGGCTAAATATAGAGTGTCTGGTGAGGATATACCTCAACAGAAAAATAAATATGTCTCAAAAAATATTCACATCGGGGAGGTGTCACCAACACACATCACGTTAGCATGTAAACACAATATACGTATGCAAGTTACCATAATCATCATTAAACAGCATACTCTAATATTGTCTTTAAAAATGGATGTACAAATCTGATAGGAAAATTTAAATAGTACATTCTTTGACATGTAATGACATAAGTACATAGTAAAGTTAAACTACATGACGATCCAGGACATATGCTCTGGTATTCCGAGGGTAAGTACACAATCTAGAACTCGTCATGCTTGATACTAGTAAGGTAAGTCCTCAGCTCAACAATGACATTCTGAGAAAGTACAAGCAATATAATGCTAATTAATAACTAATATGCTTCATAAGGTACAATACATTATTAATAATTGTGGCTGTTTAGTAAACTAACGGCCCTTATATTAACTACTCAGTCCTCCTCTATCATCTTAAAAAACGAACAGAAGAAGATGACAACAAAGCACGATAGTGTGTACATATAAAGTGAGTACAGATGTGCTAATCTATTGTAGAAATATAGGTGTGTTATGACTCTGTAATATATAGGAATATAGGACAGAAGTATTAGTTGGAGTCATGTGGGCATCTAGACAAAATGTCAGCCATCACATTATCCGCACCACGGATAGCTCGTACCGTGAAGTGAAAAGGTTGAAGAGCTATAGCATATCGAGTGGATCTCGAACTCTTCAAATTCTTAGTCTGAATAGCTGTAAGAGCTTTCTGATCAGTCTCTAGAATGAAATGTGCGCCCAGGAGGAATCTTTGTAGCTTTAGAATTGACCAAACCATCGCTAACAACTCACGGTCTAAAACCGAGTAGTTCCTCTCTGCCGCATTTAGTTTTCTAGAAATGTACATAACAGGATGCAGAGTATTTGCATATTCTTGCATCAGTGCTGCTCCAATCCCAGTGGATGAAGCATCACTCCGAAGAACAAAAGTCCTATCAAGAGTAGGTAATCTTAAGATGGGAGGAGAAGAAAATATATTCTTGATTTGGTCTAGTGAAGATTGGCATTCTTCAGACCAACGGACCAGATTAGGCGAACCTTTCTTCAACAATGTTGAGAGAGGTGCCATGATCGAAGATAAATTTGGAATAAATCTCCCATAAAATTGAATTAAACCTAAGAGACTCCTAACTTGTTTCTTCGTTTTAGGAACAGAGATGTTCAGTATTTTGGAAGTATTGTGGTCTTCTGTCTTCAAGAGACCATGACCAACACGATGACCCAGGAAAGAGATTTCACCAAAACCAACAAAAGCTTTAGAAGGTTTTGCTGTCAAATTATTCTCACGTAGAGTGGACAGTAAGTCATATAACCCTAAATAGTGATCTTCCCAGGTATCACTGAAGAGACAGATGTCATCTAAGTATGCGATGACATCCGAACGATGTGACAGAATTCGACGCATCATGCGAACGAAAGTGGCAAATTCTCGCAACACCATCTCAGACATCGAGCCGACTTGGGTCTGCACCTTCAGATGACACGACACTCCTGAGTTAGATTCTCGACGTAAACGCGTGAGAATGCTAGGAGAGAGCCGACATCCGTCTGCATTTTCACCGGTCAACAACGAGTTGCATCGGCCGAACGCTTAAGTAGGAGCGAATATTTACACCTTATAGTCGCAGTTTCAGACGGTTGTCTGAGATTTGCAACTGACACGCGCTTTTCCCGGTCAGTTTGTTACCGCAGGTGCGTAATCGCACTGGTGGCAGTTACGACACGCCTCTAAGTTAAACGTAGCTGTTATGAGAAGGGGGAGAGATCGGGGCGGGGGGAGATAGTTCATCCTTTGTCTGGTTTAAAATATTAACCCACGTTTGAAACTATTTCATTTCACTCAGTAACTTTGCAGTTAGACTAGAACAACCTTCGTTCGATTTCTAAATAATCTCTGTAAATAGAGATGGCCTTTAGTTTGGTCGAAGTGGTTTAAGTTCTTAGTACTTCTGTGTTTGAGGTAAATATTATATATAATAGATCTCTAGTATTTTGTGAAGTGATTAAGTGTTAAATCGCCGATTTCATTTTAAACTAGTTCTGTGTGCAGAGTGAATATTTTGATAGTTTGTTATTTCTTTAATCGACGAGTTGCAGTGGAAATACAAAATAAATTATATTTTTAGCTTACTAAAACAAGTAGCTGAAATGAGTTTAATTTAACTGTTAAATACTCAGTCGAAACTGTTTTAATAACTAACTTATAAATGCTAGATGCGACATCAATGAATATTGACGGAATACGAAGATATTCCTAAATTCCTGATGATTGATTTTTATATAACTTATTTCACTGGAAGTTTTAAATATAAGTCAAGCTGTAGGCTTGTCGTGTAAAATGTAAGTACATATATGTAAATTATTTGATATGTGTTCTTTCCATTTTATATAGTGAAACGGTGGTACCCAACTTGCCAGCGTTTAGTAAAGAGACATATTTGTGTGAAGCATAGACAGTTCCTATCTTTAACCACGTGGGTTTTTTTGTTTCAAGTAACACTGGTCTGACAGTGCATATGCCATCAGAGAGAGACAGTAATAGCAATCCCACTAACGGTTTCTAAAGACTAGAAATATATATTGGGCTTTTGAGCCAGTTCATATTGCTCCACAAATTTAAATGTACATGCTGCCTGGCGGCGAGAATATTACAAGAATAACATTAACATTCCGACAGAGATTGTGACTAGTATTGTGGTGACCAAATATAGTACCTGCCTGAAAGAAGACACCGATCTGACATTCCTTAAATCCTAGAATCCAAAGCTAATGACATTGTGCTCTGCTAACTTTCGTGCCTGGACAAATTTTATGTGACTTAATCAGACATTCGGAAAAAAATTAGAACACCCAAGGAATCGTTCCCTGAGACAGAGAGTTCAGTACGTCTTTTGGAACTGGGGGTTTCTTGGTCGATGACTGCATTTTTCGGGTTTGTGCGAAGGTCCTAGAAATATTATGTTCCCAGAGGCAGCGAGCAAAGTTGTGAGTATATATGTGTGAGCAAGGCCATGGCTGAATGAATGAGAGTACACAGGCCAGAGTGTTATTTTACCGGTGTATTATTGTCACCCATTTGCTATCTTAAATTTTTTAATCTGCAGAATTTGTTAAAAATGCTAGAGTTTCTTTTTTCTTAGGCTAAATCAGATTATCCAACTCTGTTCATACATTTACGAGAAAGAAAGAAACCTCTTAGACTCAACCCTATGTATCTATAACTCTTTGGGCCATCATCTGTTCTCTTAACGGGGCTGTGGGCTAAACCTAGAGTAAGATTCTAACGGGCTATCATCCTTGTAACATTTTTTTCTTAAATTTTATGACTATTTGTATATGTTTCTCCTTGATGTATTTCTTTGGTGTTGTGAGAAGATTTTTTTTTATGATAATAATAAAAATCTCTCTTGAACTAATCAGTGCGTTGGTCAGCTCGTTCTAAAATATATATATATAATCATTGTTATAGATTGCCCACGTCTGTGTGTTTAACTGTCGTCACGTGTATGTGCGTGCCCGTGATTAGATAGAAATATATGTAATATATATATCTGTGTTTAGACTGTCTGACACTTTAAAAACGGTCGTAGAAGATAGGTGAGAGAGAGAAGATTATCTCGATTCTCAAAGACAGCCTCTATATCACATTCTATCATCTCACGTGTGGGAATTCTATTTCATTTTACTAACTCACACTGGGACTCTCACTCATTCCAACCTATTCAGAAGGGACCAACCCAAGTCTTAATACTCCTATCTAAAAATCTACGACAGATACACATATAGTGACACTTTAATATACCAGTTATGGACAAAGGGTCCTCTTTATTTATTTATATGTTGTAAATAAATTTTCCTGATTTGAAAACATTCCTGTCCCAAAAGAATTGAAGTACATGAAAATAAAAAATTGTAATATATTAATATAACCTTACCAACTTACTTCACTTTTATTGAGTTAAAGTTATGTTTGACATTGTTCATACATCACAATAGATACATTACCCTAGACACTTGCCACACAACATCACAGATATTATTTTACACAGAGTGAGATCTTAGAGAGGTAGCGGATAGGGACCCTGACATCATCATCATCATCAATTAGACTCAGGGAACTTACACAGCTGGACCTCACTTTGTTTACCCTTAGTGTAGCAACATCAATAACCTCTCACATTACCACATATTGGGGTCCTGTCCGGAATTATTTTACCACCATAGACCCAGGGTATCCCAATTGTTATAATATAATTAAAATTAATCATTTGTGGAAATTGGATGAGTTGCCATTGCCTATAGTTCAGTACTTTAGTCATATTTGTTTATTTATACTGTAAGATTAATAAATTTTGTATGAGAGAAAAGATGGCAGACTTGGCCAAATTAAGATCTGCTACTGTGCAGACGGTAAAAGATCTTGGCATGAGTGGGGACATTCTGATTCAGTATGTAACTACTGAATGTGACAAATTTATTGATAGAGAAGATAGGAGGTTAGCTGAAGAGAAAAGGTTACAATTAGAAGCAGATAAAGAAGAGAAAAGATTAAATTTAGAGGCAGATAAAGAGGTTAGGAAATTAGATGCTGAAAGGGAGGCTGAGGTTAAAAGGTTACAGTTAGAGGCTGAAAGGGAGGTTAGGCAGATGGAGGCTGAAAAAGAAGAAAAAAGATTGAAGATGGAGGCTGAAAAGGAGGAAAAGAGATTTCAGAGAGAGGAAGAGGCTAAAAGATTGCAGATGGAAGAAGATGATAACAGATTGCAAAGAGAACATGAATTAAGATTAACAGAATTGGAACTTCAAGGACATGTTCCAGAAAATGGAAACAGCCCATCTACCTCTGATAATAGTGCGAGACGGGGTGCTTCAAATTCAGCCATGAATTTTCATTTAGATCCTTTTGTAGAGAAAGACGATGAGATCGAGTCTTATCTCAGTAGATATGAGAGATTAGCTGTTAACTATGGGTTAGAGAAGGAGAAGTGGAGTTTAAAATTATCCCAAGGTCTTAGGGGAACATCTTATGAAGTGTTCTCAAAGTTGAGCAGAGAGGATCAGGAAGATTATGATATTTTAAAACAGGCTCTATTAATTAGGTATGAGAAGAATGTGGAATTTTATAGGAAGAGATTTAGAACTGCTAAGCTACTGTCTGGGGAGACCTACCACCAATTCTCTGCCAGATTGGAAACCTATTTGGAGAAATGGACTGCTCTGGGGAAAACCCAAGATTTGAAGGAAATGATTATGATAGAGCAACTGAGAGAGTCCATGGCTCCAGACCTGAGAAAATTTCTCATGGAACAAGGTGCAGAGAGGTTGGGGGAGGTTCTCAATGTTGCTGAGAGATATCAGGCAGCCCAGTCAGACGTAGCTGGGGCAAAAAGGAAACAAGCAGAAAGTAATAAAGCCCCACAAAACCAGAATAAATTTGAAAATAGAGATCAAGGTAATAGATTTAAACCCAACTATGATAGGCCAAGATTTTACCCTAGAGACAGAAACCCGCAAGTAAATGATAGGAAACCCTACAGACCAGAAGGAAAATTGTGTAAATATTGTAGGTTAAATAACCATAATACAAAAGACTGTAGGAAGAAAACCCCTCCATATTTCGCTGCATGCCATAAAACAGGAAACAAGGGAAAGAAGGAACTACTACTGGACAGCAGGAACCTCATCATCCCCCTGTATGTGAAGAAGTAGTATGCAATGGGGCCACTATTAAGTGCCTTTATGATACTGGATTGGGTTTTGACTCAGTCGTGAGTTCTCACCTGGTGCACCCAGATCAATATATCACAGAAACAGTGGAGATACAAGGAGCAACCAAGGAAGTAGCAACCATGACACTTCCTATTGCAAGAATCAATGTAAAAACTCGCTATGTGGAAGGAGTGATTAGAGCAGCAGTGATAAACGAACCAATCTACCCTCTGATATTGGGGTGTAGATATGTGTTTTTGGGAAATCCCAAAAGACCAGTGATTATGGCAGCAGTACAGACCAGGTCACAGTCAAGGAAGGAGGAAGATAACCCAATAAATACTCATCCAGAGGAGATGAGGAAGGCACAGGCTGAGGATAGGTCACTAAAGCCGTGTTTCAGGAAACTCCCAAAAAGCCATACCCCTCCAAACAAAGGAGACTTTTATATGAAGAACAAGTTAATGTATAGGAAGGCTGGAACTGGATCAAATGGTCATGGACAGCTAGTTCTTCCAACTTCATATAGGGAAAAGGTAATGGAGTTATGACATTTTTTCCCCTTCAGTGGTCATATGGGGATCAGCGCCACAGGATAGCGTATAACTTGTCATTACTTCTGGCCAGGGATAACGGAAGATATAAAAAGGTATGTCAAATCCTGCCCAGAATGCCAAAGGGTAGCTCCAAAACATTGGACTGCACCTGCAACTTTAGGGGAGATGCCAATCATGGGAACCCCTTTTGAGAGAGTTGCAGTGGATATTATTGGACCTCTCACACGTACCAAGAGGAGAAACAGTTACATTCTTACTCTGGTGGACACTTGTTCTATGTGGGGAGAGGCAGTAGCCATGTCACCAATCGACTCAAAACATGTGGCTAGGCGTTACTTACAATATTCACAAGGTTAGGTTTTCCCCACTAGATCTTGACTGATAATGGATCACAGTTCAAGGAGAGGCTAACTGAGGAAGTTTTCAGGATCTTTCAAGCCAGGCATTTTCACTGTAGTCCGTATCACCCCCCAAGGGAACGGGCAGGTGGAAAGGTTCAACGGGACACTTATTTCCATCCTGCGAAAGCTGGCCCATGAAAAACCTGACATATGGGATCAATACTTACCCGCGGCCTTGTTTGCTTATCGGGAAGTCCCACATAATTCAACAGGAATGGCACCGGCAACATTGTTATTTGGCCGGCCAATCAAAGGTCCATTGGAAGCCTTATTGAGGACATGGACAGATGAGAAGGCAGAAGAGACTGTAACCTCATCATACCAGTATGTGAACGAGCTGACCACTCGCTTAAAAACTGGCTGGAAACTAGCAAATGATAACCTAAGACAAGCCAGGAAGAAACATGCTGCATATTATAATAGGAAAGCGAAGGATAGGGAGCTTGCTGTGGGGGCGAAGGTTCTTCTTCTGTTACCCGGCAGCAGCAACAAACTTCAGATTGGATGGCAAGGTCCATACACAATTCTAGAAAAGGTATCTAGAACTAACTACAAGATAGACAAGAAAGGAAAGGAAAAAGTCTATCATGTGAACCTTCTTAAGAAATATCATGATAGAAGAAACCTGGAAGGGGCACATTTAATGACCTTGATCATAGCCACTGAGATGAAAAAAGAACCTCTCACCTCTTACGAATACCCCCTAAAACCATGCGAAACTCCTGCACAGGTAAAAATCAGTAATCATCTGACAAAAGGGCAGAGGGAGAAGATTCAAAAAGTTCTGGAGAATCATACAGACGTGTTAACGGACAGAGCGGGGCACACTAACTTGTTGGAATATGATATGAAATTACTAGACCCAACACCCATTTGTATGAGAGCCTATACTATCCCATTCGCAAAAGAAAAAGCTTTAAAAGAGGAGATAGATTATTTGTTACAAGAAGGGATTATTTCTCACAGTGAATCTCCTTATAGCTCCAGTGTGGTATTGTTGAGGAAACTCTCTGGGGAACATAGACTGTGCATAGATTACAGGAAACTGAATGCTGTCACAGAAGGTCAGGTGGATCCATTACCTGATACTAACCAACTGTTTGCCAGAATGAATAAGGCAAAATATTTTTCCAAGGTGGATCTCAGTAAGGGATATTATCAGATTCCAGTGAAGCCTGAGATTCGACCTTATCTGGCCTTTAGCACATCGGAAGGGCACTATGAGTTCCACATGTTGCCGTTTGGATTGAAGAATGCCCCGAGTGTGTTTTCAAGAATGATGCGAAAACTATTGGATCCCCTGAAAAACCCATGTATTACGAATTTCATGGATGATATCCTCATCGCTACGGAAACCTTTGAGGAACACGTTGACTCTCTGAGTATGTTATTTGATAGACTTAGAGAGGCAAACTTAACTGCTAGACCAACAAAATGTTGTATTGGATGCAAGGAATTGGAATTCTTGGGACATACTGTACATCAGGGTAGCATGACCCCTGATCCTAAGAACCTGTAGAAATTGCAGAGGGCACCCAGACCACAGACTAAGAAGGATGTGAGATCCTTTGTCTCACTTTGTGGTTTTTACCAAAAGTATATTTAAAATTTTAACTCTGTGTGTGCTCCTCTGACGGATTTAACTCGTAAAGGGAAACCAGATAAAATAGAATGGTCAGCAGAATGTGAGTTGGCATATAATGAGTTAAAGCAAAAACTCACCAGTAAGCCCATATTGAAATTACCTGATTTGAGTCAGGAATTCGTGGTGCGAACTGTCACAGAGAGTTTATGATCAATAAATTTTCTATATTCTCTTCTTTTTTTCTACCCGTGTCCTCTATTTTATTATCACTCTTTACCCTTTTCCTGTATTTTTCGCATTCGTTCGTTTGCGAAAAATATTTTCTTTCCCATTCTCACTTTACCGTTTTTCTTTCTCATACTGATACGCATTCTAGTACGTAGATGTCAGTCAGACGAGAAACTGTGAATATTCATCTGGTCAGACACAGAAAGCAGACAGGTCTCTATACTTCTCTCATGACACAGCGCTCTTGGGCTAGATTCTCGACATAAACGTGGGAGAATTCACTCTGTCAGACATGATGAGGAGACATATTGTCTGGTATTTCCATCTGACAAGTAGTTTTACAGCTAAGTTGCTCGGTGAAGTGTGGAAACTGCCACCTAATGAGACTTACTGTCTACATTTTCACCGGACATAGCGGTTTTCGGCTGAGTTCTTGATGTGTGAACGGCGCGCTCATGCATTGCTGATAAAGTTGATATTTAGTTGGATATAATATATGTTGATAAAGTACACCAGAACACTCCTAGGCGGGAAGACAGGCGTCTATCATCATCAGTTGACAAGATCCCTATGGTGTTGCCTGCCCCACTGTAGTGTATGGAATGTCAACTTGACCTACGCAGTGTTGTGTAGACATGGATGGAGTGTATAATGTGCGAATGATGATAAGGGTTCGTGTTGTTGACAAATGTTCTCTTCTCACACTCATGTATGACCGGAAGTCATCGACACCAACGACTGTGTACCTTTTCTAAAGTTTAATTGGACGTACACACTCGACAGCACAGATAGTGACAAATCACAGGTTGCCATAATACATCATAGTACAGTGGACAAATGGTCTTGCAATGTTACATGGGCACTCATGTAGAATAATGGTATAATGGACTGTCAATAGCCAAGCACTCAGTATCGCCCATACATATATCATCTGACGTCACTGACTGAGCACGTCAGCTTGTAAACAATATTTCAGATGACTTCTAAACCTAATCTCGTTTAGCAACGATTCTTCAACATAATGTTCAGCACATATTTTTCCATATAATAATATTGAACCGCTAACAATGGGTTCTCATGTGTAGCAGTGATCTCTGGACTGATCAAGCGATAATACGGGCATCCCTTTTCTCTTCTTGAAAGTCCTACATGTTTTGGTTCCAAGATGGCTCCACTCGTGAACTGTCACTCACGTTTGAATACAGATAATGAATCTGTTCTAAAGTTAGTCATTCATACAACATTTCGTTGCTCTGTAGATTTGGTCATGAACAATTGACTGCATTCTACAGAATATAGTGCTGCTAGGAATCGAAGTCGTTTTTCATCGAGTCAAATATATTCTCTTAAACATTCAAATCGTAATTATCGACAATGGTGGCTTCGATCGAGAGTTCATAAGAGTATCTTTGATTACCTTGGTAGAGGGAATATGAAACTGCCATTCCTTGGCAAGATGAATAAACACTGGGGTAAAGCATACACGATAGGTCTAGACGACTATCACTTTCCCCAAAACCACTGAGATCACTTTTTCAAGGCATCAAGCCGACATAGCAAAACACACACAGTCCCTATCAGGACGAAGCCAAATCACACCACTCAAGCGACACATCCGCCGAATAGCCTTTGACCTCTCTAGAGACAACAGAACATATAGTTCGACTTAGATATGTAAAGATATACAGATATAAGACAGACTTGTCCTACTCAGACAAACAATACACATAAATTCAGGCCATAGATATTCTGAAGCAAGAACAATCTATTATTACCCAAACAACGAATAAATCGCAGTAAAATGTATTTATCCGCGGAGTTCAAGGGAAGTAACTCAATAATGACTTTCCCTTAAGCACTAAAAAATTACCTATGTATAATATTGTAAGATATCAAAGACTGCACGTAACAGTCTTACCACACCTCCCGGGAAAAAAAAAATGGAACATTTTTTTTTTTTGAAATACATCTAGGAGCAACGTACAATAGGCTCACAACGCATGAATAATGCGCAGATGAAAATATCAGGAATACCTATAACGCCTAATATGAGGCTAAGTCGACTTATGGAGCGACTGGTGAGAATGTGTCTCATAAACTGAGAGAAATTATTTCTCTACAAGTATATTTTTCCAGGAAGGTGTCATCAAAGTATAATACAATTCTGGCAATTACACAATGCCTAAAAAATTCATATCATCATTTCGTATTAGATATCTTAAATTTATGATTTATGAAGAAAAAATCATCAAAGCACAGCGGTGAATAAACATACATGAACCGCTATGTAGTGATACAATCATTATATTATTAAATTACAAATGTGTATCTATCATGATATAGAAAAGGAACTACTATAGAACTAGACATATCAAGAAGTCTAAGCCCTAATAGTTATGTGGAATCATGTGGGCATCTTGACAGAATGTCTGCCATCACATTATCTGATCCACGAATAGCTCGCACAGAGAAATGAAAAGGTTGAAGAGCAATTGCATATCGAGTAGACCTCGAGCTCTTCAAATTCTTACTCTGTATAGCAGTAAGAGCTTTTTGGTCGGTTTCTACTATGAAATGTGCGCCTAGAAGGAATCTCTGTAGTTTGAGGATCGACCAAACCATAGCTAATAGCTCACGGTCTAAAACCGAATAATTCCTTTCTGCCGCATTAAGTTTTCTGGAAATATACATTACAGGATGCAGAGTTCCAGAGTACTCTTGCATTAGTGCCGCTCCAATCCCAGTGGATGAAGCGTCACTACGAAGAACGAATGTCTTATCTTTAGTGGGTAGCACTAAAATAGGTGGTGTTGAAAACAGTGTTTTAATCTTATCCAGAGAGCATTGGCATTCCTGAGACCAGTGGACCACATTAGGCGAACCTTTCTTTAGAAGTGTTGAGAGAGGTGCCATGATAGAGGATAGATTCTGAATGAATCTGCCATAAAATTGAATAAGACCTAACAGACTTCTCACCTGTTTTTTAGTCTTAGGGATTGAGATGTTAAGTATCTTACTAGTATTATGGTCCTCTGTCTTTAGGAAACCATGACCAACTCGGTGGCCTAGGAAAGAAATTTCGCTAAAACCAATATAGGCTTTAGAGGGTTTCGCTGTCAGGTTGTGCTCACGCAAAGTAGACAGCAATTCATCTAACCCTGAATAGTGATCTTCCCAAGTATCGCTGAAAAGACAGATGTCGTCTAGATATGCAATGACATCTGACCGATAAGATAGGATTCGGCGCATCATGCGTACGAACGTAGCTGGTGCGTTCATAAGACCGAAAGGCATAAAATTCCATTGGAACAAACCTCTAGGTGTTGAAAAAGCCGTGAGAGGTTTGGCGCGTTCAGATAAAGGAACTTGCCAATATCCTTTAGACAAATCAAGTTTAGTGAAAAAATGAGATTTGGAGAGTCGAGTAAGTAGCTCTTCCAGTAAAGGCATAGGTTCGGCATCGAACTTCGTTACTTGATTCAATTTTCGATAGTCAACGCAAAGACGTATGTTATTGTCTTTTTTACGCACAATAACCATCGGCGAAGAATATGCAGAGGTGGATGGTTCGATTATTTTCAAATCTATCATCTCATCCAACTCTTTCTCGACCTGTGCTTGAAAATGTATAGGTATAGGATAAGGTCTAACCCTAATAGGAGTATGGTCAGTTAGAACAATGTCATGTTGAATGACATTCGTTTGTCCAGGGATGTCAGTGAGTACATCCTGAAATGTTTGCAACATAGTTGAAACTTGTCGCTGTTCTCCTAGAGACAAATCAGGAGAGACAGTAACGTTCTTCCATGATTCACTGGAATGAAGTGGGATCATTGGAAGAGGAAGATTTACATCTGAAAAACTTGTTTCCTCATCCTGTATCACGGACAGTGATGAGTAATGACCATGTGGTACTGGAGAATTGTCCGTTGCTTGGAAAATGGGTTGCAAATAATCCGGACGTTCATGGAATTCAGTAAGCATATTGATGTGGAAGGTTTTATGCTTCCCATCAATATCGACAATATAGTCGACATCGGAAATTTTCGATATTATATCGTACGGACCTTTCCAAGAAATAAGTAATCTGTTTTCCCTACAAGGTAGTAATACAAATGCTTTGTCACCAGGACAAAGTTGTCGTAAGCATCTCTTCTTATTGGCAAATTGCCTTGCCTTCTGTTTCGCAAATTCAGAAGAAGAAGTTGCTAATTTGCATGCTTCGATAATCTTTTGTCTCAACGCGATGACATATTCGTAGGATGACTTTGTGTCATCGTCAATATTGTCAGATGTTATGAGATCGTGAAGCAACGACATAGGGCCACGCGGACGCGCGCCAAAGACGAGTTCAAAGGGAGAAAATCCCGTATGTTCATTGGGTACCTCTCTGTAAGCGAAGAGGGCCGCAGGTAAAACTCTGTCCCAGTCTTGAGGATGATCCTCAGTTATCTTCCCCAGTAAGTTTTTAAGTGTTCTATTAAGGCGTTCGACCATACCATTAGACATTGGATGGTAGATACTACTTAAAGATCTATCTATCTGCAGGGTAGACATTACTTGAGACATGGTATCTGATATTAGTTGGGTGCCATGGTCTGACAATATCTCTCCGGGGAACCCCAGACGAGAAAATATAAGCCAAAGAGCATCTGCAATATCAGCAGTAGTAATGCTCTTCAGAGGAATAGCCTCTGGCCAACGTGTGCACATATCAACACACGTCAAGATAAACTGATGTCCTCTGGCAGACTTGATCTTAAATGGACCAATAATGTCTATGGCCATTTTTTGAAACGGCCGAATAGGAATGTCCGCCGCCTGAATGGGTGCAGCATGCCGTGGACCTTTGGATTTAACTTCCTGACATACTTTACAAGATCGACAATAAATCCGTATGTCCTTGTTTACCAATGGCCAAAAGAAAGCCGCAAGGACTCTTGACTTAGTACGGGAAAAACCCATGTGTCCAGCACACTGAGAGTCGTGAGCGTGCTGCAAAATTTTAACTCTCAAATTCTTGGGAACCAGGATTTGAGAATGACTTGACGTAATGGAGTCTTGAACCATACGTACAAGTACGCCATTCTTCTTTGTAATCCACGATTTACGACTTGTGTCTTTATTCGGATCACCTTTAGTTGCAAGAATGAAGAATTTCTTCAGAGTGGGATCATCTTCTTGCTGTTTTATAAACGAGTCACGAGAAATTACCAAGGGATTATCTTGGTTATGCACTTCATTATCTTCAGTAGATGAAGTTTGAGGCATATTAAGAGCCTGAGCTCTAGTGACTACAGCGTTAGCAATCTGCATGTTTTGCCTTTCCCACGTGGAAATTTGTTGCGGAGTGCATTCCTTGACTCCATGAATGCGACCGATGATGAGGTCAGCGATCGGATTCGGAAGAAGACATGCGTGTACATCTCCTGTAAAGAAAGGAGTAGCAATCCTAATGATAGCAGTAGAGTATTTCTCTAATGTGCCGCCAAATGTTACACATTTGACTACTTGTCCAGTGGCACGGGAAGGATCTACGAGTGACTGCCTAACACCAATTGTGGTGCATCCAGAATCAAATAGCACAGAGACTGGATTGTTATTCACTAAACCCTTATGTAAGACAAGAGAACCTCTTCCATCATGCGCGACTGATGCTGGAAGAGCAGGAAGAGGATGGCCACAGCTTAAAGTAGACACTGTGGTTGGCTCAAATAACGTTTTGCATTGGGGGCACTGAGATGCTCTCCCAAAATCAAAAGCGGCACATGCCATATTACTAGCATCATTATTATCTTTACTCTGTTTATAGGCTTCATGGGACTCTTGTTGTGCAGAGTTTGCCTGAAAATGTGGTTTATGTCTTTTGTATTGAGATCTACCTCGGTTATTATCACCTCTGTAGTTATTGTTACCTCTATTGTAACCCCTATTTGGGTTTGAGTCATAGTTCCCTTGGTTACCATTATCATATTCATTATAATGAGTATCTCTGTAATTATGATCTTGTTGACTCCAAGACGGATAACCCTGATAGTTTCTATAATTACTTCCTCTACGGAAATTCCTATAATTATGACCACCCCTGTGTCGAGAGCTATCAGGTCGTCTCCAGTTCTTTGAAGAAGAACCCTGAAATGATTGGTTACCTTGGTTTTGATAACTATTATGGTTACCTTTTTTATCAAATCTGTTTTGAGGTCCCTGAAATCTGTGTGAATAATTGGGATTGTATGGTGTTGCTGAAGCAACTGGCATACTCTCCTTAATCTTAGTGTTGCCAAAAGTCACGTCGGGGTGTGCAGTGACATATTGGGAACAATATTCTTCCATTTCTTTTAGAGATTTAGGTTTACGCTCATGTATAAATTCAAGGAAAGGTTTGTTCACACATGACATAATCTTATCTCTGAGCAACAAATCCATAAGTCCTTCATACGTTTTTTCTGTTTTGGAAAGCTCAATCCAACGATCAACTGTGAGACGTGCCTTTGCAGTGAATTCTGAGAATTCTACCCCCGTCTCAGGTACCATCGTCTTAAATAAAAGGCGATAGCCTTCCTCACTTAGCTGATATTTTTTTATCAAAGCCGCCCTAATGACATCATAATTATCCTTATCTGCTTCTCCTACAAGGCATAATCTAGTCAAAGATTCACCTTTCAAGTTTTCTGATAATTGATTAGCGTATTGTGATTTATCCACATTATGTGTACGACAAGAACGTTCAAATCTATCCAGCCAGAATGTAATATCGTCACTGGACTGATTGAACGGTGGAACCTTAACCTTGTAAGTAGAAGGTTTACCATTACCACTAGATGCCTGATTAACATTACTCATACTTGTCAATCTCAATTTCTCCAACTCAAATTCATGTTCTCTTATTGCTTTTTTCTCTTCAGCATCTAATCTTTTTTGTTCAGCCTCCCTGTCTAATCTTTTTTGTTCAGCCGCAGCTTCTCTTTCCAATTTTTTTTGTTCAGCTTCCCTGTCTAATCTTTTTTGTTCAGCTTCACTGTCTAATCTTTTTTGTTCAGCTTCACTGTCTAATCTTTTTTGTTCAGCCGCAGCTTCTCTTTCCAATTTTTTTTGTTCAGCTTCAAATCTCCTTTCCTCTACCTGCATCTGCAATTTCTTTTGTTCAGCAGCAGCCTCAGCTTCTTTTTCTAATCTTTTCTCTTCCGCCATAGCTTTTCTTTCTTCTGCAGCTAATCTTTTCTCTTCTGCAGCTAATGCTTTGTCATATTGAGCAACTGCCCATTGTTCTAATTGTTGACCAGTCTTATCAAGAGCTTTCCCTTGAGTAATGAAATAATCTAGGTAGACATGATGCCTAACAATAATACTAATCACCTGAATCAATAATAATACCCCAAGTTCTCAATGACCTGATTAATCAGTATACTATCCCAATATCTGTGGGTCACAAGCCTTTAATAAGGTCTTGTATAATAGTAATAATAATCAGGTACTGGTCTATACCATAATCCAAGTGCAGTGCACAGGCAATTGTGTCTTATGAAATATACCCATATAAAACATATGTCAACCAACAGAATACATAAAGTACAAATAGGACTGACAATACAAGAACGTTTGCAGAAATCAAAATAAATCAAATAGGGAAATCAATGAAGATAATCACTGAATCTGCAAAGAATAACAACACAAATGACGTCACAATATATGAATATAAATTATGAATAGAACTGAAAGATAGAAAAGGTTAGACCAACAAATTACAAACAAATCAAAACAAAACTAAAGAACAAAGAAATATTACAAAAATAACAATAATTACAGACTTCACAGCTAACACAAAAGCAACAGTTGTCGCAGCAAATTTTCAATCAAGAAAATTGCACCTATAGAAAACGCCCACAACGGACCCTCTATGACGTGGGATACTCTGTTGTGAGGACGCCGCCCAACCTTAAACACAACCCGCTGACATAGAAACTAACATACTATACAAACAAATAACATGTAAACATAAATATATATAAATTATGTGTATGATAGTATGTGTTGCAAAATAGGCTCAGTCTTACAGTAATGGCAAAGTTATTTTTCATGAAAACAAACAAACTGCCACTTTATTCAATTAAACATTCTGGCCTTAAATATTAAAGTTCATATATGGCAAACAAGAAGATCCATCGATGAAACCAGGACTTCTTAGTTCACAAATACTGTCTTTCTGTTAACACTGACAAGAATTGATCCAACTGTTCTGTGAAACTCTATAATGTCTAATGTAAAAAATGTCAACAACGCTGACCTACATACTGCATTCACTTGACAGGTCACGTGACGAAGCGTTGACAAAGAGCAAACCAATACTGCAAGTGTGTCGTATCAGCCACAGGAAACGGTCTGGTATCGGTAATCTGTTGACTTCTGAATTTCTGCGAGGTCAAACCCAGAAAGCTGGTCCACCAGTTGATAAAGTTGATATTTAGTTGGATATAATATATGTTGATAAAGTACACCAGAACACTCCTAGGCGGGAAGACAGGCGTCTATCATCATCAGTTGACAAGATCCCTATGGTGTTGCCTGCCCCACTGTAGTGTATGGAATGTCAACTTGACCTACGCAGTGTTGTGTAGACATGGATGGAGTGTATAATGTGCGAATGATGATAAGGGTTCGTGTTGTTGACAAATGTTCTCTTCTCACACTCATGTATGACCGGAAGTCATCGACACCAACGACTGTGTACCTTTTCTAAAGTTTAATTGGACGTACACACTCGACAGCACAGATAGTGACAAATCACAGGTTGCCATAATACATCATAGTACAGTGGACAAATGGTCTTGCAATGTTACATGGGCACTCATGTAGAATAATGGTATAATGGACTGTCAATAGCCAAGCACTCAGTATCGCCCATACATATATCATCTGACGTCACTGACTGAGCACGTCAGCTTGTAAACAATATTTCAGATGACTTCTAAACCTAATCTCGTTTAGCAACGATTCTTCAACATAATGTTCAGCACATATTTTTCCATATAATAATATTGAACCGCTAACAATGGGTTCTCATGTGTAGCAGTGATCTCTGGACTGATCAAGCGATAATACGGGCATCCCTTTTCTCTTCTTGAAAGTCCTACATGTTTTGGTTCCAAGATGGCTCCACTCGTGAACTGTCACTCACGTTTGAATACAGATAATGAATCTGTTCTAAAGTTAGTCATTCATACAACATTTCGTTGCTCTGTAGATTTGGTCATGAACAATAGACTGCATTCTACAGAATATAGTGCTGCTAGGAATCGAAGTCGTTTTTCATCGAGTCAAATATATTCTCTTAAACATTCAAATCGTAATTATCGACAATGGTGGCTTCGATCGAGAGTTCATAAGAGTATCTTTGATTACCTTGGTAGAGGGAATATGAAACTGCCATTCCTTGGCAAGATGAATAAACACTGGGGTAAAGCATACACGATAGGTCTAGACGACTATCACTTTCCCCAAAACCACTGAGATCACTTTTTCAAGGCATCAAGCCGACATAGCAAAACACACACAGTCCCTATCAGGACGAAGCCAAATCACACCACTCAAGCCACACATCCGCCGAATAGCCTTTGACCTCTCTAGAGACAACAGAACATATAGTTCGACTTAGATATGTAAAGATATACAGATATAAGACAGACTTGTCCTACTCAGACAAACAATACACATAAATTCAGGCCATAGATATTCTGAAGCAAGAACAATCTATTATTACCCAAACAACGAATAAATCGCAGTAAAATGTATTTATCCGCGGAGTTCAAGGGAAGTAACTCAATAATGACTTTCCCTTAAGCACTAAAAAATTACCTATGTATAATATTGTAAGATATCAAAGACTGCACGTAACAATTGCTCAGGAATGAGAATAGTCGTGGAGGTGTCAAGACACACGTTTGGCAGTTATGAGCAGCGTCTAAGTTAACGTAAGTGTTAAGAGCAGGGGAGACGATTTCGGGGTCTCGCAATAGCGTGCATCCTTTGTCTGGTTTAACATATTAATCAGTTTTAAACTTGATTTCACTCATATTCCATTTGCAGTAGACGTGGTCACTTCGTTCTAGATACTTAAACTTATAAGTGAACCTCTTAGTTTCGTTGTGATACCGTAGTTCTGTGTTGAGGTAAATATTATATTAAGTATCTAATATTTTGTGAAGTTATTAAGTGTTAATCGCCTATTTCATTTTAACTAGTTCTTTTGTGCAGGGAGAATTAAAATATAGTCTGTATTATTTTCTAGTGACGTGTTTCAGTGGAAAGCAGAATAAATTATATTTCTAGCTTAAAATCACGCAGCTATAAATGAATTTGATTTTACTGCTAAATAATCAGACGAGAATATATTTTTTAAAAATTAACTTATAACTGAAATGCTACATCAGTGAGTATTGACGGAATACATACGTATTCCTAATTCATGATGATTGATTTTGTATATAACTTATTTCACGGGAAGTTTTAAATGATAGGTCAAGCTGTACGCTTGCAGTTTAAAATGTAAGTTATAACAAGTACATAGTATGTATAATTATTTTACATGTGTTTTTTTCCTTTATTCAGTGAATAGTAGGGTGACCCAAACTTTGCCAGCGTTAAGTACAGAGTAAATATATGTGTAGAACAAAAACATTCTTTCCTTAAAAACTTGGTCTATAACCTTCACAAGAACTTTAAAGATTTTTAAAGAAGTAACGGGCCATTGAGCCTGATTTGATTTTTCCAGAGAATAAAACCGCAAGTACCTTTTAGCCCATACGGCAAGTAACATATTAACGCCAGTAACACTCCGACACTGTTGACTAGTGGTGTGGTGACCAAATAAAGTCCTAACCTGAAAGAAGACACCGATCTGACATTCCTCATTTCTAGAAACCTAAGCTATTGACACGGTGCTCGTTGTTAATGTTCGTGCCTGGACAATTTTAATGTGACCTAAACAGACTTCCGAAAAATAAGAACACCCAAGTAATCGTTCCCTGAAGCAGAGAATTCAACCCGTCTTTTTTGGAACTGGGGATTTCTTGGTCAAAGACTGCCATTGACGATTCTGTATGTGAATGTCCTAAAAATTATGTTTCCAGATGCTGTTAACAAAGCTGTAAGTATGCAAGAGAGCACGTGGCCACGGCTGAGTAAATAGATTGAATGCAGGTCTGAGTGTTTCTTTAATGTTGTAATTTGGCACCCAATTTTGCTGTCTTAACTTTCTTTATGCAAGTATTGCTAACCATATTTTCCCTTAGAATAGATCAGAGATATCAAATCTGTCCATACCTTAAAAGGGGGAAATATTAGACCAAATCATATGTATCCGTGACTCTTTGGGCTATCATCTTTCTCCTAACGGGACTGTGGGCTAAACATTGAGGGAAGATCATACCAGTGGGTCTATATCTTTTTTTGTAGAAATTCATTGACTTGATGCTTATTTATATATATATATATATTTGATGTAAATTTTGGATGTTGTGGTGGTGGAAGTTTATATTGATAATTAAACTGCCTTTAAACTTAATCAGCGTGTTGGTCAGCTCGTTCTAGAATATCTATATAATCATTTGTTATAGTTTTCCCACGTCTGTACGCCTAACTGTCGTATTGTATGTGCGTGCACGTGAGTGGATAGAAATATATATGTTATATATATATATATATATATATATATATATATATATATATATATATATATATATATATATATATATATATATATATATATATATATATATATATATATATGTCTGTGTGTGTGTGTGTGTGTTTAGACTGTCTGACTCCTCTAAATCTGTCGTAGAAGATAGGTGAAAGAGAGAAGATTTCTCGATTTCAGAGACAGCCTCTATCACAGTCTACAATCTCACTCGTTGAAATCTATTGCTATTACTGTCTCTCACTGAGACTATCACTTATTCAAATCTAATCAGAAGGGACCAACCCAAGTCTTAATTCTCCTATCAAAAATCTATGACAAGAACGGACGCTAGTAATGTGGGACAGGGAGCCACGTTGTTGCAAAGAGCATCTTCACCGGACGGGGAATTGAACCCAGTTGCTTATGCCAGCCGCAAATTAAACAGAGCGGAACAAAACTACTCAACCGTAGAAAAAGAACGTTTGGCTTTAGTCTGGGCGATAAAGAAATTCCAGATCTATCTGTATGGTAGGCATTTCGTGGTCCAAAGCGATCACAGCCCCTGGTTTTTCTTGCTCAGGCAAAACATGGTAATGCACGATTGTTAAGGTGGTCACTTCTCATTCAACCTTACTCGTTTACCATTGAGTATATTCCTGGATCGCAGAACGTTGGGGCAGATTTCTTGAGTAGGCACCCACCTGCAGGAAACCAGGATCACACAAAGGCATAGAGGCGTCAATTTGATCGAGATTGTAACACAGATCATAAAGCTGCACTAGTGGTGCAGGCTTTTAACAGGGGAGATATGTAGTAAAGTAAATCTGTGTGACATCCCGCTCAAATTTCCCCGCTTGAAAATTAACTAACGTACTCCTAAAATCTATTAATAACTACCGCATTTGAAATTTGTCTCAAGACCACCGTAAAATCAACCGCCAACAATTTGACTAAAGAATTTGAATTTTTCTACTACACCAAGTTAAAAAGGTTACTACCCCCAAACACACCCCCCCCCCCCTAATATTTATTAACGAACGGCGTACAAATTAACAACCAATCGGATTGTTACCTCGTTTTATAGTGACGATAAAATTTTGGTTGGAGTGAGAAAAATGCCTAATATGTGTTTTTAACAAAAATTAAATAATTTATTCCTCTAAAACTAAAGAGAATTCAAAGGAAAGAGATATCTGGAATTGTAGCGCTGATATTGATTAACATAATACCATAAAGATTTCCCATTAATAAAACTATCTTGACGTAGAAACATTTATTTTATTAATATTTTCAGTCGGGAAAAAGCACAATTAATTAACTAAAAATTACACAGATGAAAACGGGGAGAAATAAATAAAGGAAACTATAGGGGTAGATAGAGGACAGCTGGCCGTTTAATAATCAATTTTGATATTAAAAATCGATCCATAAATAACAGATATATAATATATAAATAAAATCAGACGAGCGAACACACTGAACAACGCTCAATGTTTATGGTCCAAAATTAGTTAATTTTTTTGACGCGTCTTTTGATTGGCTGGTTGGAATTGATAACTTTTAACCCTGCTTAAATAAGTCCGCCATTTGAGAAAAACTTAAGCACAGACAGGTTGAGAGCAGATGCAAAGCGTTGGTGACAAATGCCGTTGCCGTCTGGACGACACAGCAGTCTGGAATTGAGCTATTTACTGCTAGTCAATCCTGTGATTGTGTGATTATTCTTTACTTGCGGTAAGATAAATAAGTATTAATATTTCATTAGCATGTAACTGGCCACAGATTGTGCGCCATATTTTGTTGGTCGACATTGCCAGTTGGAAGAGGTTACGACACCCTAAGTAGGACTGCCTAAGCAGACTTAGAGGGAAGTGAAACTAATTTGTGTTTGAATATTGCCATAAAATCTTAAGACTGTAAGTCCAGAGGCCACTAGCAATCTTCTGCGGTGCCACAGTGTTCTAATGACACATGAAAACATAACTAGGATGTTTGAACAAAAGATTTAACAGGTCACAAGAAGAAAATTGTATACCCCAGCTGATTTTAGGGAGGACAATCAATGCTTAAGGTGACAGGGGCGTTGCAGCCATATGGGAAGACAAATCTTGTGTTGACCTTGCATAGTCTACAGTCATCCAACTCAGACAGGCTGTCAGGTCATGTCCCTTTAAATGGGCATATGATACCTCATTTTGAACAATTTCCACAACCAGAATAGAAATTCCTGTGGGCGTGATGATACCAACAGACCCTCACATAATTGACTTTTAGTTATAGAAAGTATTAAATCAGACTGTGGGATACACATATAGTGACACTTTAATATACCAGTTATGGACAAAGGGTCCTCTTTATTTATTTATATGTTGTAAATAAATTTTCCTGATTTGAAAACATTCCTGTCCCAAAAGAATTGAAGTACAGGAAAATAAAAAATTGTAATATATTAATATAACCTTACCAACAGTCTTACTTACTTCACTTTTATTGAGTTAAAGTTATGTTTGACATTGTTCATACATCACAATAGATACATTACCCTAGACACTTGCCACACAACATCACAGAGATTATTTTACACAGAGTGAGATCTTAGAGAGGTAGCGGATAGGGACCCTGACATCATCATCATCATCAATTAGACTCAGGGAACTTACACCGCTGGACCTCACTTTGTTTACCCTTAGTGTAGCAACATCAATAACCTCTCACATTACCACAATCAGCTACTTAGAAAGGTAGAAAATAAAATATTGTTGGTAGCCACTGTGGCCGTTGGCATACACTCTGATGATGATGTTGATGATGATGATGAGTGACTACTGTTCCCTACTTCTACCTTGAGATGATCGTATTGATTCTATAGTGAGGATCGTACCACTACCCTAAGCAGTAGGCAGCTTTTTATGTGTGGTGGTGTTAGACTTCTGCTTTCTGTCCACATAACGACAACAGTTCACAACAGTGTATAACTGGACAAATGATGAATGATGTCACGAGTTGGCGAATGAATTCACTCGGACAGCAGTAGCAAACAATGGTGAAACTTTATTTACACAATTAAAGTGGCGAGTGTGAAATGATGAGCCCAACCTTCACCCAAGGTTGGCAGTTTGGTACAGCAACAAATCCGATTCAATTATTTTTACAAATATCTTGCTCTTTCTTCATTCATGCTGCTTCAGTAGTTCTAGTTGTCTCTGTTTGCTATGGTGGTCACTACTTAGAAAACTACTGCTGTCAATATTTATCCGCCTCGAAAATTCTTGATATGGCAATATTGTCTTTACAAAATGTTCTGCTATTTTCTCTGTTTATCTTGGCATATTTTAGAAGATACTGGTCTACCGCCAGGGATGAAAATTCGCCAAGGTCTATGGTTTCCTACTTCTCAGGACTAACTGCTGCCTATCGTTCTCGTCATGTATTAAACAGTTTATCAAATGTTGGTAACACTCAACATACCTGGGTGTCTTGTGATCTCACACATTTCTCTTGTACTGGCGACACTGTCATTCTTGTCCTCAGAAATAAATATAATAACTATCATTGTGGCGTACCAAGCGATTGGGCGGCTAGACAATAGTTTCATAATTCTGTCACCACAGAAAGCAACCAACTCATTGACATATTGGCCCACCGTTTCCCCCTAACTACGCTCGTTTCAGTTTCTCATACACCATATAGCAGAGTTTCCAAATAGCAGTGAAAATTGGAAGAGATAGGAAAGATAGATAGCGGAGTAGTTATATTACTAGGATCGTTAGACAAGATATATTTGCATCTATATTTGACATCCTAAGCTCGGGTAACTATCGCTGATCGTAAATTCTAACCGTATTCGTCTTTTAAAAAGCGGATGTGAAAGATAACGACGACCCTGTTGGCCATTTGATCAACACCTAAGAAAGAAAAACTAACAACAAGCAGGATGTGGTCAGCTCAATAAGATTTAATCAACATCCTTTGGAATATGACGGACAGTGCTAAATAGTGTTTACCAGTTTAATATCGGTGAGTGTCCAGTGGCAAGGTGTGTCGGAGTGTGCTTTCGTTCCGAAAGTACTTTTGTTGGTAGATGGCGAAATTAGATATCTGCAGGAGTTTCAAAATGGACTTTTGCTTTCTTTTAGATGTGATTGTCTCAGTTTAGGGGTGGAGGGGGGTAGCTAGTGATAACGTGATATCCGTGATACGTAAATATAAAATAAACAAGAGGAAAGTTTAAATAGAGCCAAGTGTATAACCAAAGGTGCTACGTAAAACTTTGTTAAACGTAATGCAGGGAAATTGACGGGGGAAGGGGGAGGGGAAGGTGAGGGCTGGGAATGTGCTCTAGGAGTAACTGGGACGGTGACCCGAAAACGTTTGGGAAACACTGTGCTAGCGGATAGATACTATTAGTTCTTTTCAGGGCTTAGTATTAATCAGCGCTGCAAGTCCTAGCAGTCCTTTTCAGGATTAGCTATTTTCAGGGCTTCCCCATGCTAGCTGATATACACTAGTGGTCCTTTTCAGAGCTTAGCTTTTATCAACAGTACTAGAATTAGCAGAGTTTACTTATTTTTGAATAGCAATGGCGCTGTGATATAACCAATGGATTTCAATCTACGCATCACTGGCTGAGAGAGTAGGGATCGAAGTGGGAAGGCAAACCCGGTCCTAAAAAATGCCGTGCCGAAGTCGGATGTGTTGGGCCGAAAGGCGCAGATATAGCAGCTTTGCTGTAAACGGCGACACAATGCAACCAACGTCCTTTTCAGGACGAACGCAGAAGAAGAAGAAGAATCTACGTTGAATGGTCGTGCCTACAAGAAGTAATAAACATCATTAGACAGACAAGCACTCTCCCAGTGACGCTTGCCTGCCTATGTGGGAAAATATTATAGAAGGTTTTCTTCTTCTTCGTCATTAGCTCTCATATCACCACGTCGAATTATTTCATAAAATGGCGGTTGTCACATTATTCACTTTTCACCATACATTTCGCTCTCAAAAAAGTTGGCGAGGGTTACACTGTCAGTCTGTTTCTCTTGTAAAGCCGACACTCTTAGATGACATTTTGTACCCTGTTTCCTTTTTTCTACCCACATGCACATATGTCTGCCTCCCCGATTTGTAATTTGCGTTGAACAAATGGTATTTGAGTATGCAATGGATGGTTCTCTGTCTGAAAATAATCTCTTGATCTCTTCTTAGCAAGGAGTAAAATGGGATTGCTTGAAACAATACATCACAGAGCTTTATCTTTACTGCAGGATAGAAACAGACATAAAACATAACAACGAAGATTAGATGTATTAACTGCACGCTGGAGGTCACGTAATGGTTGTTGATGATGGCAGGTGATTGGTGAGTTGAGTGTCATCCCAGACAGCCCGGGCTTTCCCACCATTCTCCCCCTTGTTAACATCACAACAGTTGTGAGAGACTTTTTGGAAAGGGTAGTGCACACACACATAATATTCACACAATTTTACATTTTTGATTACCTTTATTTGGACTTAGTGGATTTTGCTCTCTCTGGCAAATCGGCTTTAACGAATTTAAAGAGATCAAGAGATTATTTTCAGACTGAGTGGGGTAAGGGAGATGACACCATATTTTGATATCGTAAGTCAAAATTATTATCTTGAATTAACTACACTATATATCCTATATTTGACATCCTGGGGATGAGAGGAGTGCTACACAGAAAAGACACAAAATCTATGTACAAGCAAATAAATGAGCTAACAGGCAGAAGGACACAAATAGCCACTGGCCGTTTGAAATCAAAAGAAGGAACATTGTTAATTGTGAGAAAACGGGGCGGAGACAAAGCGCCTGGAGAAGATAATGTAACAGCAGAGGAAATAGAATCTTTGTGAGAATCTGGAGCAGAAGTGATAACAAAACTCTTGAATGACACCCACAACAGAGGTCAAATACCTGATGATCTGCTAAAATCCATATTCATAGCTTTACCAAAGATACCTAGAGCCATGGAATGTGAAGAACACTGCACCATTAGTCTTATGAGTCATGTGACCAAAATATTATTACGAATTATCATGAGAAAGGTGAGAAATAAAATTAAACCAGAAATCAGTGATGAACAGTGTGGATTTGTAGAAGGTAAAGGCACAAATAATGTCATATATATACATACATACATACATACATACATACATACATACATACATACATACATACATACATACATACATACATACATACATACATACATACATACATGCATGCATGCATACATACATACATACATACATACATACATACATACATACATACATACATACATACATACATACATACATACATACATACATACATACATACATACATACATAATGGGTTACCCAGAATGCACTATCAAAGTAAATGGAACCGTTTTAAAACAGGTCAATAGATTCAAATACATGGGCACATTAATAACAAAGATGGAAGATGCATCTCAGAAGTGAAGAGCAGAATAGTTCAGGGAAAAACAGCATTCTATAAAATGAAGAGTATTTTATGCAACAATTCTTTGTCAATGGAAGTAAGATATGTGTTATATAGAACCAATCCTGACACATGGGAGTGAGTCATAGACAATTAGTAAACAAGTACGGGAGGGAAGGCACTAGAGGCCACAGAGATGGGGTTTTACAGAAGATTGTTAAAAATACCATGAACAGCCAAAAAGAGTAATGATGACGTCCTCAAAGAGGTCAATACGCAAAGGAAACTTATTTCACAATGTTGAAAAATGCAATCCACTTTCTTTTTTTTTTTTGGGGGGGGGGGGGGGGATGTTATGAGAAGAGGAATGCTGGAATATATCGTAACAACAGGTAAAATTGAAGGAAAAAGAGATAGGGGAAGATAAAGAGAGCAAATACTGGACAGTTTGACATCGTGGCATATGAAGAAATCAACAACATAATTGATAAATTGTACTGGAGACAGGAAGTTGTGGAAAGGCATGATCCCCTACGCCACTAGGCATGGTACTTGAAGAAGAAGATATATCCTAATTATAACCCATCAAGGGTTGAACGCGATTTTTTTTAATGGGTTGGACGAGGGAGTTAGGGGTGACAACGCACATATTTTTGTTTAAAATGGAACTTAAAATGAATGAGAGGGAACTCGACTAGAAAATATATTGACTTTGTTTTATTTTCGTGGGAATAACACAAGGCCGCGGATTAGCCATCCTGAAAAGGAGAAACTTGTTGAAATAGGGACGTCTGGTCAGCTTGCCAAGTGCAGATTTCAAAATACTGTAACGATATTGTTCGATTTCTGTCGTCATCATAATCAATGCTGATTATTTGTTATTCCACGTGTTTTATCTCGTGCTGACGAAGCGCGCTGCGATACTTTGATAAGCCGCCTATGCGCAAGGTTCGTTCTTGTTTGTAAAGACAAAGTATCCCGTTCAACCCGTGATGGGATATAAGTAAGATATTTAGTGTAGTAAACTCAAGACAATAAAATCTGATGTGAGTGTGAGTGTGTGTGAGTGCGTGTGTGTGCGCGTTTATGTGCGCGCGTGTGTGTATGTGCGCGCGCGCGTGTGTGTGTGTGTGTGAGAGAGAGAGAGAGAGAGAGAGAGAGAGAGAGACCTCCCCTTTCCTAGAAACAAAACAAACTATAAAAATAAAAAACAAACAAAATAATAAAAAGTAAAGTCTCTCATAACTTCCCTGTTGTTAACAAGGTGAAAAGGAGTAAGAAAGCCCGGGGGTGTGTGAGATTACACCCAATCTTCCAATTATCTGCCAACCTCCACACGAGCATCCCATCATACTACACTTATCCGCACACCATCATTGATCCTTATACTCGTATATTAATGTTAGTTCTTGTTATATAGGCTACTGTTTTACTATATTGTGCAATTCTCTGGGTCTATCTATTTTCAACACCTGTTCCACAGTTATCGATAAACTGCATGCCTATAAATAACCGAATATTGGTTTTCTCTGTTGTTCATACTCCCTACATTTTAGTAGGAAATGCTCTATACAGGTATACCTCGGAGATATTGCGGGTTCGGTTCCAGACCACCGCAATAAAGCGAATATTGCAATAAAGCGGGTCACGCGCATTTTTTGGATTCCCAGTGCATATAAAAGCCTAAAATCATGTTTACACTATGTCTATTAAGTGCGCAATAGTCTAAAAAAAACAATGTACTGTAAAATTAAAAATACTTTATTGCTAAAACAAATGCTAATCTTCATCGTGTGAGCCTTCAGCGAATCGTTATCTTTCTGGTAATGGAGAGCCAAAATCTATGGGAAGAAGAAGACACGTTCTAATAAATAAAAATGAGTAATCTGAAGAAATAAAAAACGCAATTTCTGCGAAGCGCAATAAAGCGAGGTATACCTGTATTATTTTTTACTAAACACTCTGCACAGAAAGGTTCTTCTATTCTAAAACAACCCATTCTTAGTTTCAGTCTAAGAAGTTTCTTACTGGTAAGAATTTTTAGTTCTCTAGTAACCTGGCACGTTCTTGTTGGAGTCTTCAACAATTTATATGCATGTCTGCCCTTAAGCCTTCCATCCCACTCTACTGTCCATTCGTCAGTTATTATTCTTTTAATTAAGCTTTTGATCTCTGGTTTACTCATCCTCACATTTATTTGGTTTCTATTATTTCTACTTTTCTTAGCTTCTTTATCCGCCTTTTCATTTCCTTCTATGCCAACATGTGAATGTATCCAAGCTATTGGAACGGAACATCCTCTGGAGAATAGGTAAGTGTTTACCAGTAATATCTCTTCTGCTATATCTGGTCTGCTGCATTCTCGCATGTTTCTTATAGCTTGAATAGCTGAAAGTGAGTCTGTTAATATTGTAAATTTATGAGGAGGGTTGTTGAAAAACATTTCTAGAGAGTTCTTCTTCTTCCTCGTTCGCCTTCAGACTTCCACATTTATGACTCTAATAAAGGCAGTAGTCAACCCAAGGTTCCCGACATCTCCAAACAGTTTTCGTTGACAGAAGTGGGTTGTTGCCATATGCTACTCCGTTCATTACTGTAGGCTGGGCAATACTGCAGGAGGTGTTCGACCGTCATCGGGCTGGTACCGCAGGTGCAGAGATCTGTTGCACCAATCTTGAATTTGTGGTATAGATGGTATCTCAATCTGTTGTGTCCAGTGCGTAGCCGAAAAATGATGACCTGTTCTTTCCTGGATAGTTGATGATATGCATCATTTTTTCAAATGGCCCGGGTGCTCTCTTTCCCATTTGGACTTGAATGTAGCCTTTATAATAGACTTTGCCGTTGCGTAAGTTGTCTCTATGTCATTTTGTTGTAAGGCACCTCCTTCCTTAGCAAGTTTGTCTGCCTCCTCATTACCTGGTATGTTGCAATGGGCTGGTATCCACTGGATAGTGCACTTGTTGAAGCATTTGGCCAGTCTTTCAAGGGAGATTATCAGATCTTTCAATCCTTTAGTTTGTTGGCTCTTCAGCGCTAATATTACTGAGAGGGCATCTGAAAAGATTACTATCTGTTTTTCTGCCTGTGCTTTGCATTCAATAAGAGTTTCAGC
>JAMPIV010022446.1:0-30000 GCA_024509875.1 Oreohelix idahoensis | reverse complement strand
ACGCATATATATATATATATATATATATATATATATATATATATATATATATATATATATATATATATATATATATATATATATATATATATATATATATATATATATATATATATATATATATATATATATATATATATATATATATATATAACATTAAGATTTTGAGTTTGAAACATTTCAAACGGGACAAATATACAATGAGATTTGGATCTTAAATAAAAGTGGTTAAAAATAGAAATGTCTGCTTCGTTCGCTATTTTCCCCGAAGTCATATTAGCACTCTGTAATCGGCTGTCTGTTACAAAAATTCTGTTAACGGCTGTCTGTAACAAAGGTTAACGAAATGCGGATACCAGTCTAGCACATGGCTCAGTTACACATATTGATCGACCGAGTGAGTTTGAAAACAAATAATATCCGACACAGCTTTAGTGACTAGAAAATGTAACGCGATTTCAGACCAGCTGTGGTCCCACATTCTATCACTTGGCAAACGTGTACTCTTCTATGACTAAATCCAGAGGCAGACTGACAGTTTTCGGGGCCCCGGGGCAAATAAGGTCATTGGCCCCTGATTATCGATTTCATTTGGAGCAGTTAGATGAGCTTGAAACTCTTTGCTGCTTTGGGCCCTCGGCCAGTGCCAAAAATGCCCAACGCTCAGTACACCTCTGTTTGTGTCTCATTGTCCTGCTTTTGCCACTCGCGATTTCTTCCTACATCCTCTCTTCCTTTCTCACCTTCACGCTGACTATCGTACTTTCACTCCCTTTCAATCTCGCATAACCGTGGCACTGATAAAATGACTGCTGAACATTTACTTCAGAATTGCCCAACATATGCCGAACAGAGAAAGTTCAAATGGCCGACATCAGTACCATTCGTGGAAAAGCTCTACGGAGATTCAAATAGCCTCAAGCTGACTACTGCTTTCTTTGAAAACATTCAAGTGGACGTCTGAGAATGTACGAAGAAAAAGAAGAAGAAGAATCTCGCATGCTTTAGCATTTTCCCTTCTCTTGCCCTTTACACTCCAATTCATTAACCCCGTCACAATGTCGCTCCATACTTACACACTATCTAGCACCTCTAGTATTTCGTACTCCCGGCCCACCCCCACCCCCTTTTTTCAGTCTCATACTCTATCACTTTTCCTTTTCTTATCCCATTCACTCCATCTCTCTCTCTGTCTCTCTATGTGTCTCTCTGTCAGTCTCTGTCGCTCGCTATCTGTCTCTCTGTCTGTCTCTCTGTCATTCCCAACACAGTGGTGTATTTAGAAATTCTTTGGAATCGGCGCCGCCTATTTGGGGGCTCATTCTGTAGGAAGCACACCACCACCGCCATCTTCTCCCCGAAACGCCATTTTCTTATAATATTTTCTTAATTATAAGGAAAATATTGTTTAAAAGGCAATCAATGTGCTTGAAAATAAGTATATAATGAAATGATACTTAAAGCATTTGGCGCCCGGAGCGGATCCTTCCTTTGTGTCGTGGAATATTCTAATCCACATATATAAATTATCAGGTAAATATGAAGCCTAACAAATAAATTTAATAAAAGAAAAGAGAAATGGTAAAAGAACAGTGCTGTCACAATGACTGTACTCGAAATCCCCCTTGTTTTCTACTGCGTCTGCAAATTGTAACGCTTTCACGTTGATAGTAAAAGCCTACTGTGTCGCGGCACGCTTTCTTCAATGAAACGTGTACTGTATTTCTTGGAAAAACTTGGAGATATGCAAGCTGATCAATGACCCAGATTTAATATTTCATTCATCCCATACACAGCGTAACTAAAAGACAGATAAAGCAGGGGAGAGAGGGGCAGGAAGCATGCAATACTAAACACGCGTCGCGCGATACACAATTGCTGCCATCACGCGTGTAAGGCCACATGCACTAACTTTTTTTCAGACGGACAGTGATAAAAACACTAACCTTCCCAGAGTTAGGTTTTAAAATCCTGAAAAACGCTTATTAGAAAAGATAACATTAGATGGGTTTACGTTTGAAAACATTACAGTACCCAGACAGCACATCTTCGAAACAGGAGGTAGAAGAAATTGCATATTTTGAACGCAGCCACTTAGCTCTTTTAAATTTGTATATTTGGGTTCCTTAGGGCTTGCTGACAAAGAATATGTAAAACGTTACGCAAATAGTCTAGGAATTACCAAATTATAACCAAAATAAAATAGTGGGGATGCCTGACAGCATGAAATCATTTCTGCTCATAAAATTTTTTTTTAACGTGTTTGAAAAAACCTTACGTTACGGAAATAGCCTACCATGTTAACTCCTAATTGATTGGAGCGCCACAAATGTAAGACTAAACACGATTGGTCAGGCTATAAATACTATCTTGTGTTGTCAGGGGAAACGTGAAAAAGGAGTACTTTTTTGAAAAGATGTGTAGACATGGTTTCATTGGGTAGAGCTGCGAATATACTCGATTCAGAGCGTCTGTTCATTGCCACATCTTGTAATAAACCTACTAAGAAGCAGTGCGTTGAGCACCAGTGTATATTTTTTATAAAATAAAGCCTGGGACATCGGCAGATCGGAGTTGTGCTATATCCATTGCCAGTCAACGAAACTGTTTATTATTCTATGAATTGTGGTAAGCTTGAAATATTCAATATCTTTTAATGAAAATTGAATGTAAATTGTTAATTTATGCCTGTATATATGTGTAGTTCAGTAGCAAACATGATGTAAAGCCTATAATGCTCCAGCCTGAACAGAAGGTGTCGGAGGAAAGTAAAACTGCATGGAATGGCCAAACAGTACACTGACACCTAGATGATTGACTAGAAAGAAATAATGCTGGAATTGCAGAGGCGTGGTAACCATTAGGGAGGGAAATACTGGTATAAAGTATTTCAGATGAAGCTGACAGTTGGCCTAACGCTCTGAACTCAATGTTTGTGATGTATTGTGCTCAGTGTAGAACTAGAGTATCAATTAGTTATGAAGTAGAAGGTACATCCTTCTTGTTTCAGGGACCGTGGTCTTAACGTTATTGAGCAGCACCTGGTCAGAGCTTTGCTGAAGCCAGAGGTGGACAGCATACTCCTTGGTCCATATAGCAACCAGTGGGGTGACTCCAGAACTCATTAAAGTAATCGAGCAGAGGAGCCTTTTTCTGCAGTCATCACCAAAGATAAGAGAGTGTGGCCATGGAGCGCAACATTATGTACCCCATCTTAAAATGACAGTGTAACATAAAATTAAGAGGGGAATTTAATTGTTTTAATATCAGGAACTGAGAACATCTCCAATACTAGTTCCAATAAAGACAAACTATTGAAGTCATGATGACACATACCAACAGAGCTTGAACAAAACAAAACCAGTATTACCTCATATTACTACTACACAACTGACACACATAGGATACTATTAAAAATATATGTCACTACAAGATTCATATTAATAAATTATGTACATATAACTTGTAATTAAAATTGATTGTGATTTCTGGTTCCCTTTGTATTTGAATCAGGACACATATACCTTCATGACAGCACTGAATACATATTGTTATTTGAAAAGTTATCAGTGACTCCTTTAAGATCTCCTCGTAGAGTGTTTTATGTATGTGAGTGTCACAGTGTTGTCAAGTGTGGTGGAATAAATTAAATTGTTTATCTGTCTGTTGTTGTTATGACTTACACTTCATCATACACATACCCTAGACATATAACGTAGTCATCAAACTATTCCAGAATAATTCTGACTGAGGTATACATATGTGGCAGCAAGTAAGGTTATATATAATACACTACTCTTATTAGATATAGATACCTTCACAGCTGATCTCAGTCAGTACACTAAGTCCCCTATAAATATTTATAACATCCCACTTCACCACATATATTGGGGTCTCGCTCTCGGGATTTTGAATCTTTAACTATTACAAATATTGGGGGAAATTCACTTCAGGGAATAATAAGAATTAAAAGGTATCCTTGGGTGGAATTAAATAAGGTTGAGCTCTCGGTGCCTGTGTTGTCCATTAGATATATATTTAGAGATTGAATTGTTGGTTAGACATTGTATAAACTTACCTGATAGACAATGGCGGACCTAGCCAAATTTCGATCTGCTGCTGTTCAGACTGCAAAAGAGTTAGGATTAGATGGGCAAGTTATGGTTGCCTATGTCACTACTGAATGTGACAAATTTATTGAACGCGAAGAAAGAAGGTTTGAAGCCGAAAGAAAGTTAGAGGCTGAAAGGGAAATTAAGAAGTTACAATTTGAGGCTGAGGCTGAGACTAAGAGGTTGCAGATTGAGGCTGAGGCTAAGAAATTGGAAGCAGAAGACAAAAGATTGGCTGCAGAAAGGGAAGAGAAGAAATTAGCTGCAGAAAGGGAAGAGAAGAAATTAGCTGCAGAAAGGGAAGCAGAGGAAAGAAGATTGACTGCAGAGAGGGAAGCAGAAAAGGAGGAGAAGAGATTACAAAGGGAACATGAGTTACGACTAAGGGAGTTTGAGTTTCAAGGCCATGCTCCTGAAAATGGTGCCAGTCCCTTTGCCTCTGATGCCACTGCTAGCCAGGGAGCCTCAACCTCAGCTATGAATTTTCATTTAGATCATTTTGTTGAGAAAGACGATGATATAGAGAGCTATCTAAATAGGTACGAACTATTAGCTACCACGTATGGGTTAGAGAGAGAAAGGTGGAGCTTAAAGTTATCTCAGGGACTTCGTGGGGCAGCTTATGAAGTTTTTGCAAAAATGAGCAGAAATGATCAGGAAAATTATGACATGCTAAAGCAGGCTCTTTTGTTAAGATATGAAAAGAATGCAGAATTTTATCGGAAAAAATTTAGGAATGCTAAACTACTGTCAGGTGAAACCTATCACCAGTTCTCTGCACGAATAGAGACATACTTGGAGAAATGGACTTCTCTGGGGAAAACCCAAGATCTTAAGGAAATGGTCCTTATAGAGCAATTAAGAGAGTCCATGGCTCCAGACCTGAGAAAGTTTCTCATGGAACAAGGTGCAGAGAGGCTGGGTGAGTTGCTAAATGTTGCTGAAAGGTATCAAGCAGCTCAAGCAGAGGTAACAGGAAATAAAAAGAAACAAGTGGATAACTTTAGGGCACCACAGAACTTTAATAAATTTGATCCTAGGGATCAAAACAAAGGTAAGCACCAGTTTGATAGGCCACGGTATGAAAATAAAAATAAAACCCCACAATTCGATGAAAGGAAATATGATGAAAGAAAATCTTTCAACCAAGGAAAAAGGTGGTGTAAAAATTGTAAGATGAACAATCATGACACTGACCATTGTAGAAGGAAACCTCCTCATTGTGCTGCTATGACATCGGGGAAAAAGGAAAAGAAGGTCAAACCTGAAGAACTACAGGAACCATACCACCCCCCAGTGTGTGAAGATGTCATCTGTAATGGTGTCACTATAAGGTGTTTATATGATACCGGTTTAGATTACGATTCCGTTGTGAGTTCTCACCTGGTGCAGGCCGATCAATACACCACAGAAACAGTGGAGATTCAAACTGCAACCAAGGATGTAGCTACCATGACACTTCCAGTCGCCCGAATAAAAGTGAAAACGCGATATGTGGAAGGAATCATAAAAGCAGCAGTGATAAATGAGCCAATCTACCCTCTAATATTGGGGTGTAGATATGTCTTCTTGGGGAATCCCAAGAGACCTGTGATATTGGCAACAGTGCAGACCAGATCACAGTCAAAAAAGGAGGAGGATAATCCAATAAATACTCATCCAGATGAGATGAGGAAGGCACAGGCTGAGGACAAAACACTCAAGCCATGTTTCAAGAAGTTGCCCAAATCTCATACACCTCCAGGCAAGGGAGAGTTTTATATGAAGAACAAACTGATATATAGGAAGGCTGGATCTGAATCCAATGGTCACGGTCAGCTGGTCCTTCCCACTTCATATAGGACTAAAGTGTTGGAACTAGGGCATGCGATTCCCTTCAGTGGTCATATGGGAATCAGCGCAACAGGACAGCGAATAGCTTGTCACTATTTCTGGCCAGGAATAACTGAAGATATCAAACGATATGTAAAATCCTGTCCAGAGTGCCAACGAGTAGCACCTAAACATTGGACTGCACCAGCAACTCTGGGGGAAATGCCCATAGTGGGAACACCCTTTGAGAGAGTTGCCGTGGATCTTGTGGGACCTCTCACCCGAACCAAGAGAAGGAACAGCTACATTCTGACTCTGGTGGACACTTGTTCTATGTGGGGAGAGGCAGTAGCCCTGTCATCGATTGATTCTAAACATGTGGCAGAGGCATTGCTCACAATTTTCACAAGGTTAGGCTTTCCCAATCAAATCTTGACTGATAATGGCTCTGTCATGAAATATTCTAATCCACATATATAAATTATTAGGTAAATATGAAGCCTAACAAATAAAATTAATAAAGAGAAGAGCAATGGTAAAATGACAGTGCTGTCACAAGGAATGTACTCGAAATCCCCCTTGTTTTCTGCTTCGTCTGCAAATTGTAACGCTTTCACGTTGATATAAAAGCTTACTGTATTATTACCCGCTTTCTTCAATGAAACGTGTGCTGTATTTCTTGGAAAAGCATTGAGAGGCCCTGCGTAATGACCTAAATTAATCCTAACATTAATTATATTACGTTACCAAAACGAACGAACAGATGGACAAAAGGATAGCGAGAAGGGAGAGGCAGAAAGCCGAACACTAAACACGCTTCGCGCGATACGCAAATGCTGCCATCACGCGTGTAAGTCTACATGCACTAATTTTTTTTCAGACGGACAGTGATAAAATACACTACCCTTTCCCAGAGTTAGGTTTATAAATCATAACAGACTCTTATTAGAAAAGATAACAATAGATGGGTTTACGTTTGAACACATAACAGTACCCAGACAGCACATCTTCGAAACAGGAGGTAGAAGAAATTGCATATTTTGAACGCAGCCACGTAGCTCCTTTAAATTAGTATTTTTGGGTTCCTTAGGGCTTGCTGACAAATAATATGTAAAACGTTACGCAAATAGTCCAGGAATTAATAAATTATACCCAAAATAAAATATTGGGGGTGCCTGACAGCATAAAATCATTTCTGCTCATAAGATTTTTTTTTAACGTGTTTGAAAAAATTTACGTTACAGAAATAGCCTACCATGTAAACTCCAAATTGATTGGAGCGCAACAAATGAAAGCCTAACCACGATTGGTCGGGCTATAAATACTATCTTGGTTGTTAGGGGAAACGGGGAAAGGTAACATTTTTTCAAACACTTGTCGAAACGTGGCTCATTGGCCAGTCTCGCTGATATACACACTTGGGAGCGTTAGTTCGAGACCACTTGTTTAAATGATCCTGATAAAGCATCAGTGCGTTGAAGCCAGCTAAAATTTTGCTCAATAAAAGCCTGGAAGATAAGCAGATGGAAATTTGTGCCAGTTTGTGCCAGAATTCATTGCTAATCAACGTATCTGTGTTATTCGTATGAATTGTGGGACAGTGGTCTTGATGGTACTGAGCAGCACCTAGTCAGAGCTTTGCTGAATCCAGAGTCGGACAGCATACTCCTTGGTCTTTTTAGCTATCAGTGAGGTGTCTCCTGAACCCAGAGGAGAATTCGAGCAGAGGAGTCCTTTCCTGCCGCCATCACGCCAGATAAGCGAATTGGCCAGCTGAGCTCAACATTATGTCCCCTCATCTTGAACTGATTTTTTAAAATTAACATTAAGAGGGGAATTTACTTGTCTTAAAATCAGGAACTGTGAACATCTCCAATACTAGTCCCTAAAGACAAACTATTGAAGTCATGATGACAAATACCAACAGAGCTTGAACAAAACAAAACCAGTATTACCTCATTTTACTACTACACAACTGACACACATAGAACATTTGTAATAATATATGTCACTACAATATTCATATTAAATACATTCTGTACATAACTTGTAATTTAAATTGATTGTGATTCCTGGTTCCCTTGTAGTTGAATCAGGACACATATTCATTCATGCCAGTAATGAATACATATTGTTATTTGAAAGTTTATCAGTGACTCTTTTAAGATATCTTTGTAGAGTGTTATATGTATGTGAGTGTCACAGTGTTGTCAAGAGTAGTGGATTAAATTAAATTGTTTATCTGTCTGTTGTTGTGACTTACACTTCACCATACTCATACCCTAGACACATAACGTAGCATCACACTATTCCAGAATAATTCTGACTGAGATATATAGATATGTGGTAGCAAGTAAGGTTATCTATAATACACTACTCTTAATAGATATAGATACCTTCACAGCTGATCTCAGTCAGTACACTAAGTTCCCTATAAGTATTTATAACATCCCACTTCACCACATATATTGGGGTCTCGCTCTTGGGATTTTGAATCTTTAACTATTAAAAATATTGGGGGTAATTCACTTCAGGGAATATAAGAATTAAAAGGTATCCTTGGGTGGAATTAAATAAGGTTGAGCTCACGGTGCCTGTGTTGTCCATTAGATATATAGTTAGAAATTGAATTGTTGGTTAGACATTATATAAAGTTACCTGATAGACAATGGCGGACCTGGCCAAATTTCGATCTGCTGCGGTTCAGACTGCAAAAGAGTTAGGATTAGATGGGCAAGTTATGGTTGCCTATGTTACTACGGAATGTGACAAATTTATTGAACGCGAAGAAAGAAGGTTTGAAGCCGAAAGAAAGTTAGAGGCTGACAGGGAAATTAAGAAGTTACAATTTGAAGCTGAGGCTGAGACTAAGAGGTTGCAAGCTGAGGCTGAGACTAAGAGGTTGCAGATTGAGGCTGACAAAGAGGCTAAAGCATTGGAAGCCGAGGAAAGAAGACAAGCTGCAGAAAGGGAAGAGAAGAAATTAGCTGCAGAAAGAGAAGAGAAGAAATTAGCTGCAGAAAGAGAAGAGAAGAGATTAGCTGCAGAGAGGGAAGCAGAAAAGGAGGAGAAGAGATTACAGGGGGAACGTGGGTTGCGACTGGGGGAGTTTGGGTTTCAGGGCCATGCTCCTGAGGGTGGTGCCAGTTCCTTTGCCTCTGATGCTACGGTTACTCAGGGAGCCTCAGCCTCAGCTATGAACTTTCATTTAGATCATTTTGTTGAGAAAGACGATGATATTGAGAGCTATATAAATAGGTATGAACTATTAGCTACCACGTATGGGTTAGAGAGAGAAAGGTGGAGCTTAAAGTTATCTCAGGGACTTCGTGGGGCAGCTTATGAAGTTTTTGCAAAAATGAGCAGAGGTGATCAGGAAAATTATGACATGCTAAAGCAGGCTCTTTTGTTAAGGTATGAAAGAATGCAGAGTTTTACAGGAAAAAATTTAGGAATGCTAAACTACTGTCAGGTGAAACCTATCACCAGTTCTCTGCACGCATAGAGACATACTTGGAGAAATGGACTTCTCTGGGGAAAACCCAAGATCTTAAGGAAATGGTCCTTATAGAGCAACTAAGAGAGTCCATGGCTCCAGACCTGAGAAAGTTTCTCATGGAACAAGGTGCAGAGAGGCTGGGTGAGTTGCTAAATGTTGCTGAAAGGTATCAAGCAGCTCAAGCAGAGGTAACAGGTAATAAAAAGAAACAGGTGGATAACTTTAGGGCACCACAGAACTTTAATAAATTTGATCCTAGGGATCAAAATAAAGGTAAGCACCAATTTGATAGGCCACGGTATGACAATAAAAAATAAATTCCCACAATTCGATGAAAGGAAATATAATGAAAGAAAATCTTTCAACCAAGGAAAAAGGTGGTGTAAGAATTGTCAGATGGACAATCATGACACTGACCGTTGCAGAAGGAAACCTGTGTATATGGCAACCCTTCAGGTCAGGTCGACCTCAAGACAGGAGGAGGATATTATGTTGGATACCACTCCAGAAGAGATGAGGAAGGCACAGGCTGGGGATAAAACACTCAAGCCTTGTTTCAGAAAATTGTCAACTTGTCATACAACTCCAGGCAAGGGAGATTTTTACATGAAAAACAAGTTGATGTATAGGAAGACTGGAGCTAGATCCAATGGTCACGGACAGCTGGTTCTTCCAAAAAGATACAGGACAGAATTAATAAGGAGCCTACATGTGAAACCAGATGGGGACCATGAGAAGATAGGTACCATCATTCAAAAGGTGGCTCACAATTATTATTGGCCCAAAGCAAGATGGGACATTGAGAATTTTGTAGAAAGGTGTAGTATAGCACATGAGGGAACACCCACAAGTGGGAACATGGATCAGGACCTGGACACGCCATGGGGCAAAATCAGGCCTGACAATAAAAGGAAAAATAAATTTGATAAGGTGGACCAAATGGAATGGGAAGCCCCTTTTCACGGACAAGCTTCACTTAACTGTTTTACTATGGCCACTATGCGGAGAGTGCAAAAAGATGTCTTACCCCAGGATAAGCCGACAATCCCTCAATCGGACTTAAACAAACTGGAGGAAGAAGATGTAGAGAGGAAATCTCTCATCAAGAATTTTAAGAGGGGAGAAAGCCCCAAAAGAAAAATTGGTAGCGGTCGTTTTGTGAATGATAATTCTGGGAGGAAAAATCATCACTATAAAGCTTCAAGTGGAAGAGACCACACCGGTGCATGGACAAATAGGTCCACACAATTAAAGGTCCATATGTAGCTTTGTTAAGAACGTGGACTGATGAAAAGGCAGAGGAAAACATTACATCTTCATACCAATATGTGAATGAGCTGACCACTCGGTTGAAAACTGGCTGGAAACTTGCCAATGAAAATTTGAAACAAGCCAGGAAGAAACATGCTGCCTATTATAACAGGAAGGCGAAGGACAGAAATTTGGCTGTGGGAGAGAAGGTACTGCTTCTTTTGCCCGGGAGTCAGAATAAGTTACAAATTGGATGGCAGGGTCAATATACAGTTCTAGAGAAGGTGTCTAGAACAAATTATAAGATAGATAAGAAGGGGAAAGAAAAAATCTATCATGTGAATCTCCTGAAGAAATATTTGGAAAGAGAACATCAGGAAGAGACACACTTGTTGACCTTGTCCATCGCCATGGAGATGAAAAAGGAACCACTTTCATCATTTGAATATCCATTACACCCCTGTGAGACAGCAGCACATGTGAAAATCAGTACACATTTAACGAAAACTCAGAAAGAGAGAGTGCAACAGGTTCTAAATAATCATGCAGAGGTGTTAACAGACCGACCAGGGCATACAAACCTATTGGAATATGATATGAAACTGATAGACCCCACACCTGTCTGTATGAAACCATATTCGATTCCGTTTGCTAAGGAGAAAGCTTTGAAGGAAGAGATAGACTATCTGTTGAAGGAAGGAATTATTTCGCACAGTGAGTCTTCGTATAGTTCCGGTGTGGTACTCTTAAGGAAGCCCTCTGGAGAACATAGACTCTGTATAGATTACAGGAGACTGAATGCTATTACAGAAGGACAGGTGGATCCATTGCCGGATACAAATCAGCTGTTTGCCAGGCTAAATAAAGCTAAATATTTCTCAAAAGTGGATCTGAGTAAAGGATACTATCAGATTCCAGTAAAGCCTGAGGTTAGACCATACCTAGCTTTTAGTACCTCAGAAGGACACTATGAGTTTAATAGATTGCCATTTGGATTGAAGAATGCGCCTAGTGTCTTCTCTAGAATGATGAGAAAATTATTGGATCCTCTGAATAATCCCTGTATAACAAATTTTATGGATGATATCCTTATAGCAACAGAAACATTTGAGGAACACATTGACTCTCTGAACATGCTGTTTGATCGACTTAGGGAGGCAAATTTAACAGCCCGACCAACCAAATGTTGCGTTGGATGTAAAGAATTGGAATTTTTGGGACACACAGTTTATCAGGGAAACATGACCCCTGACCCAAAGAACTTAGAGAAACTACAGAAAGCCCCGAGACCACAAACCAAGAAGGACGTGAGATCCTTTGTCTCATTATGTGGTTTCTACCAGAAGTATATCAAAAACTTTAATTCCATATGTGCACCGTTAACTGAATTGACACGTAAAGGACATCCAGATCGCATTACATGGACTCCACAATGTGAAATGACTTACCAAGAATTGAAGGAAAAGCTCACAAGTAAACCCATTTTGAAATTACCTGACTTAAGTCAAGAATTCATAGTAAGGACGGATGCAAGTAATATTGGGTTAGGTGCAACTTTACTACAGAAATCAGATGCATTGGATGGGGAATTAAGCCCAGTGGCATATGCTAGCAGAAAGTTGAATAAAGCTGAAATCAACTACTCAACTAGCGAAAAAGAATGTCTTGCAGTAATATGGGCAATAAAGAAATTCAATATTTATCTATATGGGAAGGCATTTAAGTTGCAAACTGACCACAAACCTTTATCGTTTTTAGCACAGGCTAAGCATGAGAACTCTAGGTTACTCCGATGGTCTTTGCTTCTGGCTCCATATAATTTTAGCATTGAATATATATCTGGAAAAACCAATCTGGGAGCGGATTTTTTAAGCCGCCATCCGTGTGATGAGAATCACCGTAAACCCCAGAAATAATAATAAATTTCTCTATGTGTATATAGAATAAAGGACTGACATATAATGTCTGTTTTAAGAGGGGAGGTGTCATGAAATATTCTAATCCACATATATAAATTATTAGGTAAATATGAAGCCTAACAAATAAAATTAATAAAGAGAAGAGCAATGGTAAAATGACAGTGCTGTCACAAGGAATGTACTCGAAATCCCCCTTGTTTTCTGCTTCGTCTGCAAATTGTAACGCTTTCACGTTGATATAAAAGCTTACTGTATTATTACCCGCTTTCTTCAATGAAACGTGTGCTGTATTTCTTGGAAACACATTGAGAGGCCCTGCGTAATGACCTAAATTAATCCTAACATTAATTATATTACGTTACCAAAACGAACGAACAGATGGACAAAAGGATAGCGAGAAGGGAGAGGCAGAAAGCCGAACACTAAACACGCTTCGCGCGATACGCAAATGCTGCCATCACGCGTGTAAGTCTACATGCACTAATTTTTTTTCAGACGGACAGTGATAAAATACACTACCCTTTCCCAGAGTTAGGTTTATAAATCATAACAGACTCTTATTAGAAAAGATAACAATAGATGGGTTTACGTTTGAACACATAACAGTACCCAGACAGCACATCTTCGAAACAGGAGGTAGAAGAAATTGCATATTTTGAACGCAGCCACGTAGCTCCTTTAAATTAGTATTTTTGGGTTCCTTAGGGCTTGCTGACAAATAATATGTAAAACGTTACGCAAATAGTCCAGGAATTAATAAATTATACCCAAAATAAAATATTGGGGGTGCCTGACAGCATAAAATCATTTCTGCTCATAAGATTTTTTTTTAACGTGTTTGAAAAAAATTTACGTTACAGAAATAGCCTACCATGTAAACTCCAAATTGATTGGAGCGCAACAAATGAAAGCCTAACCACGATTGGTCGGGCTATAAATACTATCTTGGTTGTTAGGGGAAACGGGAAAAGGTAAAATTTTTTCAAACACTTGTCGAAACGTGGCTCATTGGCCAGTCTCGCTGATATACACACTTGGGAGCGTTAGTTCGAGACCACTTGTTTAAATGATCCTGATAAAGCATCAGTGCGTTGAAGCCAGCTAAAATTTTGCTCAATAAAAGCCTGGAAGATAAGCAGATGGAAATTTGTGCCAGTTTGTGCCAGAATTCATTGCTAATCAACGTATCTGTGTTATTCGTATGAATTGTGGGACAGTGGTCTTGATGGTACTGAGCAGCACCTAGTCAGAGCTTTGCTGAATCCTGAGTCGGACAGCATACTCCTTGGTCTTTTTAGCTATCAGTGAGGTGTCTCCTGAACCCAGAGGAGAATTCGAGCAGAGGAGTCCTTTCCTGCCGCCATCACGCCAGATAAGCGAATTGGCCAGCTGAGCTCAACATTATGTCCCCTCATCTTGAACTGATTTTTTAAAATTAACATTAAGAGGGGAATTTACTTGTCTTAAAATCAGGAACTGTGAACATCTCCAATACTAGTCCCTAAAGACAAACTATTGAAGTCATGATGACAAATACCAACAGAGCTTGAACAAAACAAAACCAGTATTACCTCATTTTACTACTACACAACTGACACACATAGAACATTTGTAATAATATATGTCACTACAATATTCATATTAAATACATTCTGTACATAACTTGTAATTTAAATTGATTGTGATTCCTGGTTCCCTTGTAGTTGAATCAGGACACATATTCATTCATGCCAGTAATGAATACATATTGTTATTTGAAAGTTTATCAGTGACTCTTTTAAGATATCTTTGTAGAGTGTTATATGTATGTGAGTGTCACAGTGTTGTCAAGAGTAGTGGATTAAATTAAATTGTTTATCTGTCTGTTGTTGTGACTTACACTTCCCCATACTCATACCCTAGACACATAACGTAGCATCACACTATTCCAGAATAATTCTGACTGAGATATATAGATATGTGGTAGCAAGTAAGGTTATCTATAATACACTACTCTTAATAGATATAGATACCTTCACAGCTGATCTCAGTCAGTACACTAAGTTCCCTATAAGTATTTATAACATCCCACTTCACCACATATATTGGGGTCTCGCTCTTGGGATTTTGAATCTTTAACTATTAAAAATATTGGGGGTAATTCACTTCAGGGAATATAAGAATTAAAAGGTATCCTTGGGTGGAATTAAATAAGGTTGAGCTCACGGTGCCTGTGTTGTCCATTAGATATATAGTTAGAAATTGAATTGTTGGTTAGACATTATATAAAGTTACCTGATAGACAATGGCGGACCTGGCCAAATTTCGATCTGCTGCGGTTCAGACTGCAAAAGAGTTAGGATTAGATGGGCAAGTTATGGTTGCCTATGTTACTACGGAATGTGACAAATTTATTGAACGCGAAGAAAGAAGGTTTGAAGCCGAAAGAAAGTTAGAGGCTGACAGGGAAATTAAGAAGTTACAATTTGAAGCTGAGGCTGAGACTAAGAGGTTGCAAGCTGAGGCTGAGACTAAGAGGTTGCAGATTGAGGCTGACAAAGAGGCTAAAGCATTGGAAGCCGAGGAAAGAAGACAAGCTGCAGAAAGAGAAGAGAAGAGAGTAGCTGCAGAGAGGGAAGCAGAAAAGGAGGAGAAGAGATTACAAAGGGAACATGAGTTACGACTAAGGGAGTTTGAGTTTCAAGGCCATGCTCCTGAAAATGGTGCCAGTCCCTTTGCCTCTGATGCTACGGTTACTCAGGGAGCCTCAACCTCAGCTATGAACTTTCATTTAGATCATTTTGTTGAGAAAGACGATGATATTGAGAGCTATATAATAGGTATGAACTATTAGCTACCACGTATGGGTTAGAGAGAGAAAGGTGGAGCTTAAAGTTATCTCAGGGACTTCGTGGGGCAGCTTATGAAGTTTTTGCAAAAATGAGCAGAGGTGATCAGGAAAATTATGACATGCTAAAGCAGGCTCTTTTGTTAAGGTATGAAAAGAATGCAGAGTTTTACAGGAAAAATTTAGGAATGCTAAACTACTGTCAGGTGAAACCTATCACCAGTTCTCTGCACGCATAGAGACATACTTGGAGAAATGGACTTCTCTGGGGAAAACCCAAGATCTTAAGGAAATGGTCCTTATAGAGCAACTAAGAGAGTCCATGGCTCCAGACCTGAGAAAGTTTCTCATGGAACAAGGTGCAGAGAGGCTGGGTGAGTTGCTAAATGTTGCTGAAAGGTATCAAGCAGCTCAAGCAGAGGTAACAGGTAATAAAAAGAAACAGGTGGATAACTTTAGGGCACCACAGAACTTTAATAAATTTGATCCTAGGGATCAAAATAAAGGTAAGCACCAATTTGATAGGCCACGGTATGACAATAAAAATAAATTCCCACAATTCGATTAAAGGAAATATAATGAAAGAAAATCTTTCAACCAAGGAAAAAGGTGGTGTAAAAATTGTCAGATGGACAATCATGACACTGACCGTTGCAGAAGGAAACCTGTGTATATGGCAACCCTTCAGGTCAGGTCGACCTGAAGACAGGAGGAGGATATTATGTTGGATACCACTCCAGAAGAGATGAGGAAGGCACAGGCTGGGGATAAAACACTCAAGCCTTGTTTCAGAAAATTGTCAACTTGTCATACAACTCCAGGCAAGGGAGATTTTTACATGAAAAAACAAGTTGATGTATAGGAAGACTGGAGCTAGATCCAATGGTCACGGACAGCTGGTTCTTCCAAAAAGATACAGGACAGAATTAATAAGGAGCCTACATGTGAAACCAGATGGGGACCATGAGAAGATAGGTACCATCATTCAAAAGGTGGCTCACAATTATTATTGGCCCAAAGCAAGATGGGACATTGAGAATTTTGTAGAAAGGTGTAGTATAGCACATGAGGGAACACCCACAAGTGGGAACATGGATCAGGACCTGGACACGCCATGGGGCAAAATCAGGCCTGACAATAAAAGGAAAAATAAATTTGATAAGGTGGACCAAATGGAATGGGAAGCCCCTTTTCACGGACAAGCTTCACTTAACTGTTTTACAATGGCCACTATGCGGAGAGAGTGCAAAAAGATGTCTTACCCCAGGATAAGCCGACAATCCCTCAATCGGACTTAAACAAACTGGAGGAAGAAGATGTAGAGAGGAAATCTCTCATCAAGAATTTTAAGAGGGGAGAAAGCCCCAAAAGAAAAATTGGTAGCGGTCGTTTTGTGAATGATAATTCTGGGAGGAAAAATCATCACTATAAAGCTTCAAGTGGAAGAGACCACACCGGTGCATGGACAAATAGGTCCACACAATTAAAGGTCCATATGTAGCTTTGTTAAGAACGTGGACTGATGAAAAGGCAGAGGAAAACATTACATCTTCATACCAATATGTGAATGAGCTGACCACTCGGTTGAAAACTGGCTGGAAACTTGCCAATGAAAATTTGAAACAAGCCAGGAAGAAACATGCTGCCTATTATAACAGGAAGGCGAAAGACAGAAATTTGGCTGTGGGAGAGAAGGTACTGCTTCTTTTGCCCGGGAGTCAGAATAAGTTACAAATTGGATGGCAGGGTCCATATACAGTTCTAGAGAAGGTGTCTAGAACACATTATAAGATAGATAAGAAGGGGAAAGAAAAAATCTATCATGTGAATCTCCTGAAGAAATATTTGGAAAGAGAACATCAGGAAGAGACACACTTGTTGACCTTGTCCATCGCCATGGAGATGAAAAAGGAACCACTTTCATCATTTGAATATCCATTACACCCCTGTGAGACAGCAGCACATGTGAAAATCAGTACACATTTAACGAAAACTCAGAAAGAGAGAGTGCAACAGGTTCTAAATAATCATGCAGAGGTGTTAACAGACCGACCAGGGCATACAAACCTATTGGAATATGATATGAAACTGATAGACTCCACACCTGTCTGTATGAAACCATATTCGATTCCGTTTGCTAAGGAAAAAGCTTTGAAGGAAGAGATAGACTATCTGTTGAAGGAAGGAATTATTTCGCACAGTGAGTCTTCGTATAGTTCCGGTGTGGTACTCTTAAGGAAGCCCTCTGGAGAACATAGACTCTGTATAGATTACAGGAGACTGAATGCTATTACAGAAGGACAGGTGGATCCATTGCCGGATACAAATCAGCTGTTTGCCAGGCTAAATAAAGCTAAATATTTCTCAAAAGTGGATCTGAGTAAAGGATACTATCAGATTCCAGTAAAGCCTGAGGTTAGACCATACCTAGCTTTTAGTACCTCAGAAGGACACTATGAGTTTAATAGATTGCCATTTGGATTGAAGAATGCGCCTAGTGTCTTCTCTAGAATGATGAGAAAATTATTGGATCCTCTGAATAATCCCTGTATAACAAATTTTATGGATGATATCCTTATAGCAACAGAAACATTTGAGGAACACATGGACTCTCTGAACATGCTGTTTGATCGACTTAGGGAGGCAAATTTAACAGCCCGACCAACCAAATGTTGCGTTGGATGTAAAGAATTGGAATTTTTGGGACACACAGTTTATCAGGGAAACATGACCCCTGACCCAAAGAACTTAGAGAAACTACAGAAAGCCCCGAGACCACAAACCAAGAAGGACGTGAGATCCTTTGTCTCATTATGTGGTTTCTACCAGAAGTATATCAAAACTTTAATTCCATATGTGCACCGTTAACTGAATTGACACGTAAAGGACATCCAGATCGCATTACATGGACTCCACAATGTGAAATGACTTACCAAGAATTGAAGGAAAAGCTCACAAGTAAACCCATTTTGAAATTACCTGACTTAAGTCAAGAATTCATAGTAAGGACGGATGCAAGTAATATTGGGTTAGGTGCAACTTTACTACAGAAATCAGATGCATTGGATGGGAAATTAAGCCCAGTGGCATATGCTAGCAGAAAGTTGAATAAAGCTGAAATCAACTACTCAACTAGCGAAAAAGAATGTCTTGCAGTAATATGGGCAATAAAGAAATTCAATATTTATCTATATGGGAAGGCATTTAAGTTGCAAACTGACCACAAACCTTTATCGTTTTTAGCACAGGCTAAGCATGAGAACTCTAGGTTACTCCGATGGTCTTTGCTTCTGGCTCCATATAATTTTAGCATTGAATATATATCTGGAAAAACCAATCTGGGAGCGGATTTTTTAAGCCGCCATCCGTGTGATGAGAATCACCGTAAACCCCAGAAATAATAATAAATTTCTCTATGTGTATATAGAATAAAGGACTGACATATAATGTCTGTTTTAAGAGGGGAGGTGTCATGAAATATTCTAATCCACATATATAAATTATTAGGTAAATATGAAGCCTAACAAATAAAATTAATAAAGAGAAGAGCAATGGTAAAATGACAGTGCTGTCACAAGGAATGTACTCGAAATCCCCCTTGTTTTCTGCTTCGTCTGCAAATTGTAACGCTTTCACGTTGATATAAAAGCTTACTGTATTATTACCCGCTTTCTTCAATGAAACGTGTGCTGTATTTCTTGGAAAAGCATTGAGAGGCCCTGCGTAATGACCTAAATTAATCCTAACATTAATTATATTACGTTACCAAAACGAACGAACAGATGGACAAAAGGATAGCGAGAAGGGAGAGGCAGAAAGCCGAACACTAAAAACGCTTCGCGCGATACGCAAATGCTGCCATCACGCGTGTAAGTCTACATGCACTAATTTTTTTTCAGACGGACAGTGATAAAATACACTACCCTTTCCCAGAGTTAGGTTTATAAATCATAACAGACTCTTATTAGAAAAGATAACAATAGATGGGTTTACGTTTGAACACATAACAGTACCCAGACAGCACATCTTCGAAACAGGAGGTAGAAGAAATTGCATATTTTGAACGCAGCCACGTAGCTCCTTTAAATTAGTATTTTTGGGTTCCTTAGGGCTTGCTGACAAATAATATGTAAAACGTTACGCAAATAGTCCAGGAATTAATAAATTATACCCAAAATAAAATATTGGGGGTGCCTGACAGCATAAAATCATTTCTGCTCATAAGATTTTTTTTTTAACGTGTTTGAAAAAAATTTACGTTACAGAAATAGCCTACCATGTAAACTCCAAATTGATTGGAGCGCAACAAATGAAAGCCTAACCACGATTGGTCGGGCTATAAATACTATCTTGGTTGTTAGGGGAAACGGGGAAAGGTAACATTTTTTCAAACACTTGTCGAAACGTGGCTCATTGGCCAGTCTCGCTGATATACACACTTGGGAGCGTTAGTTCGAGACCACTTGTTTAAATGATCCTGATAAAGCATCAGTGCGTTGAAGCCAGCTAAAATTTTGCTCAATAAAAGCCTGGAAGATAAGCAGATGGAAATTTGTGCCAGTTTGTGCCAGAATTCATTGCTAATCAACGTATCTGTGTTATTCGTATGAATTGTGGTACAGTGGTCTTGATGGTACTGAGCAGCACCTGGTCAGAGCTTTGCTGAATCCAGAGTCGGACAGCATACTCCTTGGTCTTTTTAGCTATCAGTGAGGTGTCTCCTGAACCCAGAGGAGAATTCGAGCAGAGGAGTCCTTTCCTGCCGCCATCACGCCAGATAAGCGAATTGGCCAGCTGAGCTCAACATTATGTCCCCTCATCTTGAACTGACTTTTTAAAATTAACATTAAGAGGGGAATTTACTTGTCTTAAAATCAGGAACTGTGAACATCTCCAATACTAGTCCCTAAAGACAAACTATTGAAGTCATGATGACAAATACCAACAGAGCTTGAACAAAACAAAACCAGTATTACCTCATTTTACTACTACACAACTGACACACATAGAACATTTGTAATAATATATGTCACTACAATATTCATATTAAATACATTCTGTACATAACTTGTAATTTAAATTGATTGTGATTCCTGGTTCCCTTGTAGTTGAATCAGGACACATATTCATTCATGCCAGTAATGAATACATATTGTTATTTGAAAGTTTATCAGTGACTCTTTTAAGATATCTTTGTAGAGTGTTATATGTATGTGAGTGTCACAGTGTTGTCAAGAGTAGTGGATTAAATTAAATTGTTTATCTGTCTGTTGTTGTGACTTACACTTCCCCATACTCATACCCTAGACACATAACGTAGCATCACACTATTCCAGAATAATTCTGACTGAGATATATAGATATGTGGTAGCAAGTATCATCCCAAGGGAACGGCCAAGTGGAAAGATTTAACGGCACGTTGATGTCGATCCTGAGAAAGTTGGCACACGAAAAACCAGATACATGGGACCAGTACCTGCACGCCGCCCTCTTTGCTTATAGGGAGGTACCCCATAGTTCAACCGGTATGGCCCCGGCAACATTATTGTTTGGAAGGCCAATAAAAGGTCCACTCGAAGCTTTGTTAAGAACGTGGACTGATGAAAAGGCAGAGGAAAACATTACATCTTCATACCAATATGTGAATGAGCTGACCACTCGTTTAAAAACTGGCTGGAAACTTGCCAATGAAAATTTGAAACAAGCCAGGAAGAAACATGCTGCCTATTATAACAGGAAGGCGAAAGACAGAGATTTGGCTGTGGGAGAGAAGGTACTGCTTCTTCTCCCCGGGAGTCAGAATAAGTTACAGATTGGATGGCAAGGTCCATATACAGTTTTAGAGAAGGTGTCTAGAACAAATTATAAGATAGATAAGAAGGGGAAAGAAAAAATCTATCATGTGAATCTCCTGAAGAAATATTTGGAAAGAGAACATCAGGAAGAGACACACTTGTTGACCTTGTCCATCGCCATGGAGATGAAAAAGGAACCACTTTCATCATTTGAATATCCATTACACCCCTGTGAGACAGCAGCACAGGTGAAAATCAGTACACATTTAACGAAAACTCAGAAAGAGAGAGTGCAACAGGTTCTAAATAATCATGCAGAGGTGTTAACAGACCGACCAGGGCATACAAACCTATTGGAATATGATATGAAACTGATAGACCCCACACCTGTCTGTATGAAACCATATTCGATTCCGTTTGCTAAGGAGAAAGCTTTGAAGGAAGAGATAGACTATCTGTTGAAGGAAGGAATTATTTCGCACAGTGAATCTTCGTATAGTTCCGGTGTTGTACTCTTAAGGAAGCCCTCTGGAGAACATAGACTCTGTATAGATTACAGGAGACTGAATGCTATTACAGAAGGACAGGTGGATCCATTGCCGGATACAAATCAGCTGTTTGCCAGACTAAATAAAGCTAAATATTTCTCAAAAGTGGATCTGAGTAAAGGATATTATCAGATTCCAGTAAAGCCTGAGGTTAGACCATACCTAGCTTTTAGTACCTCAGAAGGACACTATGAGTTTAATAGATTGCCATTTGGATTGAAGAATGCGCCTAGTGTCTTCTCTAGAATGATGAGAAAATTATTGGACCCTCTGAATAATCCATATATAACAAATTTTATGGATGATATCCTTATAGCAACAGAAACATTTGAGGAACACATTGACTCTCTTAACATGCTGTTTAATCGACTTAGGGAGGCAAATTTAACAGCCCGACCAACCAAATGTTGCGTTGGATGTAAAGAATTGGAATTTTTGGGACACACAGTTTATCAGGGAAACATGACCCCTGACCCAAAGAATTTAGAGAAACTACAGAAAGCCCCGAGACCACAAACCAAGAAGGACGTGAGATCCTTTGTCTCATTATGTGGTTTCTACCAGAAGTATATCAAAAACTTTAATTCCATATGTGCACCGTTAACTGATTTGACACGTAAAGGACATCCAGATCGCATTACCTGGACACCACAATGTGAAATGGCTTACCAAGAATTGAAGGAAAAGCTCACAAGTAAACCTATTTTGAAATTACCTGACTTAAGTCAAGAATTCATAGTAAGGACGGATGCCAGTAATATTGGGTTAGGTGCAACTCTACTACAGAAATCAGATGCATTGGATGGGGAATTAAGCCCAGTGGCATATGCTAGCAGAAAGTTGAATAAAGCTGAAATCAACTACTCAACTAGCGAAAAAGAATGTCTTGCAGTAATATGGGCAATAAAGAAATTCAATATTTATCTGTATGGGAAGGCATTTAAGTTGCAAACGGACCACAAACCTTTATCGTTTCTAGCACAGGCTAGGCATGAGAACTCTAGGTTACTCCGATGGTCTTTACTTTTGGCTCCATATAATTTTAGCATTGAGTATATATCTGGAAAAACAAATTTGGGAGCGGATTTTTTAAGCCGCCATCCGTGTGATGAGAATCACCCTAAACCCCAGAAATAATAATAAATTTCTCTATGTGTATATAGAATAAAGGACTGACATATAATGTCTGTTTTAAGAGGGGAGATGTCGTGGAATATTCTAATCCACATATATAAATTATCAGGTAAATATGAAGCCTAACAAATAAATTTAATAAAAGAAAAGAGAAATGGTAAAAGAACAGTGCTGTCACAATGACTGTACTCGAAATCCCCCTTGTTTTCTACTGCGTCTGCAAATTGTAACGCTTTCACGTTGATAGTAAAAGCCTACTGTGTCGCGGCACGCTTTCTTCAATGAAACGTGTACTGTATTTCTTGGAAAAACCGTGAGATATGCCAGTTGATCAATGACCTAGATTTAATATTTCATTCATCCACTAACCAGCGTAACTAAAAGACAGATAAAGCAGGGGAGAGAGGGGCGAATGCAGGCAGGAAGCATGCAATACTAAACACGCGTCGCGCGATACACAATTGCTGCCATCACGCGTGTAAGGCCACATGCACTAACTTTTTTTCAGACGGACAGTGATAAAAACACTAACCTTCCCAGAGTTAGGTTTTAAAATCCTGAAAAACGCTTATTAGAAAAGATAACATTAGATGGGTTTACGTTTGAAAACATTACAGTACCCAGACAGCACATCTTCGAAACAGGAGGTAGAAGAAATTGCATATTTTGAACGCAGCCACTTAGCTCTTTTAAATTTGTATATTTGGGTTCCTTAGGGCTTGCTGACAAAGAATATGTAAAACGTTACGCAAATAGTCTAGGAATTACCAAATTATAACCAAAATAAAATAGTGGGGATGCCTGACAGCATGAAATCATTTCTGCTCATAAAATTTTTTTTTATAACGTGTTTGAAAAAACCTTACGTTACGGAAATAGCCTACCATGTTAACTCCTAATTGATTGGAGCGCCACAAATGTAAGACTAAACACGATTGGTCAGGCTATAAATACTATCTTGTGTTGTCAGGGGAAACGTGAAAAAGGAGTACTTTTTTGAAAAGATGTGTAGACATGGTTTCATTGGGTAGAGCTGCGAATATACTCGATTCAGAGCGTCTGTTCATTGCCACATCTTGTAATAAACCTACTAAGAAGCAGTGCGTTGAGCACCAGTGTATATTTTATATAAAATAAAGCCTGGGACATCGGCAGATCGGAGTTGTGCTATATTCATTGCCAGTCAACGAAACTGTTTATTATTCTATGAATTGTGGTAAGCTTGAAATATTCAATATCTTTTAATGAAAATTGAATGTAAATTGTTAATTTATGCCTGTATATATGTGTAGTTCAGTAGCAAACATGATGTAAAGCCTATAATGCTCCAGCCTGAACAGAAGGTGTCGGAGGAAAGTAAAACTGCATGGAATGGCCAAACAGTACACTGACACCTAGATGATTGACTAGAAAGAAATAATGCTGGAATTGCAGAGGCGTAGTAACCATTAGGGAGGGAAATACTGGTATAAAGTATTTCAGATGAAGCTGACAGTTGGCCTAACGCTCTGAACTCAATGTTTGTGATGTATTGTGCTCAGTGTAGAACTAGAGTATCAATTAGTTATGAAGTAGAAGGTACATCCTTCTTGTTTCAGGGACCGTGGTCTTAACGTTATTGAGCAGCACCTGGTCAGAGCTTTGCTGAAGCCAGAGGTGGACAGCATACTCCTTGGTCCATATAGCAACCAGTGGGGTGACTCCAGAACTCATTAAAGTAAAGTATCGAGCAGAGGAGCCTTTTTCTGCAGTCATCACCAAAGATAAGAGAGTGTGGCCATGGAGCTCAACATTATGTACCCCATCTTAAAATGACAGTGTAACATAAAATTAAGAGGGGAATTTAATTGTTTTAATATCAGGAACTGAGAACATCTCCAATACTAGTTCCAATAAAGACAAACTATTGAAGTCATGATGACACATACCAACAGAGCTTGAACAAAACAAAACCAGTATTACCTCATATTACTACTACACAACTGACACACATAGGATACTATTAAAAATATATGTCACTACAAGATTCATATTAATAAATTATGTACATATAACTTGTAATTAAAATTGATTGTGATTCCTGGTTCCCTTTGTATTTGAATCAGGACACATATACATTCATGACAGCACTGAATACATATTGTTATTTGAAAAGTTATCAGTGACTCCTTTAAGATATCCTTATAGAGTGTTTTATGTATGTGAGTGTCACAGTGTTGTCAAGTGTGGTGGAATAAATTAAATTGTTTAGCTGTCTGTTGTTGTTATGACTTACACTTCATCATACACATACCCTAGACATATAACGTAGTCATCACACTATTCCAGAATAATTCTGACTGAGGTATACATATGTGGCAGCAAGTAAGGTATATATATAATACACTACTCTTATTAGATATAGATACCTTCACAGCTGATCTCAGTCAGTACACTAAGTCCCCTATAAATATTTATAACATCCCACTTCACCACATATATTGGGGTCTCGCTCTCGGGATTTTGAATCTTTACCTATTACAAATATTGGGGGAAATTCACTTCAGGGAATAATAAGAATTAAAAGGTATCCTTGGGTGGAATTAAATAAGGTTGAGCTCTCGGTGCCTGTGTTGTCCATTAGATATATATTTAGAGATTGAATTGTTAGTTAGACATTGTATAAACTTACCTGATAGACAATGGCGGACCTAGCCAAATTTCGATCTGCTGCTGTTCAGACTGCAAAAGAGTTAGGATTAGATGGGCAAGTTATGGTTGCCTATGTCACTACTGAATGTGACAAATTTATTGAACGCGAAGAAAGAAGGTTTGAAGCCGAAAGAAAGTTAGAGGCTGAAAAAGAAACTAAGAGGTTGCAGATTGAGGCTGAGGCTAAGAAATTGGAAGCAGAAAGAGAAGACAGATTGAGGCTGAAAGGCTAAAGAACATTGGAAGAGAAGAGAAGAAAATAGCTGCAGAAAGAGAAGAGAAGAAATTAGCTGCAGAAAGAGAAGAGAAGAAATTAGCTGCAGAAAGAGAAGAGAAGAAATTAGCTGCAGAAAGAGAAGAGAAGAGATTAGCTGCAGAAAGGGAAGCAGAAAAGGAGGAGAAGAGATTACAAAGGGAACATGAGTTACGACTAAGGGAGTTTGAGTTTCAAGGCCATGCTCCTGAAAATGGTGCCAGTCCCTTTGCCTCTGATGCCACTGCTAGCCAAGGAGCCTCAACCTCAGCTATGAATTTTCATTTAGATCATTTTGTTGAGAAAGACGATGATATAGAGAGCTATCTAAATAGGTATGAACTATTAGCTACCACATATGGGTTAGAGAGAGAAAGGTGGAGCTTAAAGTTATCTCAAGGACTTCGTGGGGCAGCTTATGAAGTTTTTGCAAAAATGAGCAGAAATGATCAGGAAAATTATGACATGCTAAAGCAGGCTCTTTTGTTAAGATATGAAAAGAATGCAGAATTTTATAGGAAAAAATTTAGGAATGCTAAACTACTGTCAGGTGAAACCTATCACCAGTTCTCTGCACGAATAGAGACATACTTGGAGAAATGGACTTCTCTGGGGAAAACCCAAGATCTTAAGGAAATGGTCCTTATAGAGCAATTAAGAGAGTCCATGGCTCCAGACCTGAGAAAGTTTCTCATGGAACAAGGTGCAGAGAGGCTGGGTGAGTTGCTAAATGTTGCTGAAAGGTATCAAGCAGCTCAAGCAGAGGTAACAGGTAATAAAAAAGAAACAAGTGGATAACTTTAGGGCACCACAGAACTTTAATAAATTTGATCCTAGGGATCAAAACAAAGGTAAGCACCAGTTTGATAGGCCACGGTATGAAAATAAAAATAAAAACCCCACAATTCGATGAAAGGAAATATGATGAAAGAAAATCTTTCAACCAAGGAAAAAGGTGGTGTAAAAATTGTAAGATGAACAATCATGACACTGACCATTGTAGAAGGAAACCTCCTCATTGTGCTGCTATGACATCGGGGAAAAAGGAAAAGAAGGTCAAACCTGAAGAACTACAGGAACCATACCACCCCCCAGTGTGTGAAGATGTCATCTGTAATGGTGTCACTATAAGGTGTTTATATGATACCGGTTTAGATTACGATTCCGTTGTGAGTTCTCACCTGGTGCAGGCCGATCAATACACCACAGAAACAGTGGAGATTCAAACTGCAACCAAGGATGTAGCTACCATGACACTTCCAGTCGCCCGAATAAAAGTGAAAACGCGATATGTGGAAGGAATCATAAAGCAGCAGTGATAAATGAGCCAATCTACCCTCTAATATTGGGGTGTAGATATGTCTTCTTGGGGAATCCCAAGAGACCTGTGATATTGGCAACAGTGCAGACCAGATCACAGTCAAAAAAGGAGGAGGATAATCCAATAAATACTCATCCAGATGAGATGAGGAAGGCACAGGCTGAGGACAAAACACTCAAGCCATGTTTCAAGAAGTTGCCCAAATCTCATACACCTCCAGGCAAGGGAGAGTTTTATATGAAGAACAAACTGATATATAGGAAGGCTGGATCTGAATCCAATGGTCACGGACAGCTGGTCCTTCCCACTTCATATAGGACTAAAGTGTTGGAACTAGGGCATGCGATTCCCTTCAGTGGTCATATGGGAATCAGCGCAACAGGACAGCGAATAGCTTGTCACTATTTCTGGCCAGGAATAACTGAAGATATCAAACGATATGTAAAATCCTGTCCAGAGTGCCAACGAGTAGCACCTAAACATTGGACTGCACCAGCAACTCTGGGGGAAATGCCCATAGTGGGAACACCCTTTGAGAGAGTTGCCGTGGATCTTGTGGGACCTCTCACCCGAACCAAGAGAAGGAACAGCTACATTCTGACTCTGGTGGACACTTGTTCTATGTGGGGAGAGGCAGTAGCCCTGTCATCGATTGATTCTAAACATGTGGCAGAGGCATTGCTCACAATTTTCACAAGGTTAGGCTTTCCCAATCAAATCTTGACTGATAATGGCTCTCAGTTCAAGGGGAAACTAACTGAAGAAGTTTTCAGGATCTTCCAGGCCAAACACTTCCATTGTAGTGTGTATCATCCCCAAGGGAACGGCCAAGTGAAAAGATTTAACGGCACGTTGATGTCGATCCTGAGAAAGTTGGCACACGAAAAACCAGATACATGGGACCAGTACCTGCACGCCGCCCTCTTTGCTTATAGGGAGGTACCCCATAGTTCAACCGGTATGGCCCCGGCAACATTATTGTTTGGAAGGCCAATAAAAGGTCCACTCGAAGCTTTGTTAAGAACGTGGACTGATGAAAAGGCAGAGGAAAACATTACATCTTCATACCAATATGTGAATGAGCTGACCACTCGTTTAAAAACTGGCTGGAAACTTGCCAATGAAAATTTGAAACAAGCCAGGAAGAAACATGCTGCCTATTATAACAGGAAGGCGAAAGACAGAGATTTGGCTGTGGGAGAGAAGGTACTGCTTCTTCTCCCCGGGAGTCAGAATAAGTTACAGATTGGATGGCAAGGTCCATATACAGTTTTAGAGAAGGTGTCTAGAACAAATTATAAGATAGATAAGAAGGGGAAAGAAAAAATCTATCATGTGAATCTCCTGAAGAAATATTTGGAAAGAGAACATCAGGAAGAGACACACTTGTTGACCTTGTCCATCGCCATGGAGATGAAAAAGGAACCACTTTCATCATTTGAATATCCATTACACCCCTGTGAGACAGCAGCACAGGTGTGAAAATCAGTACACATTTAACGAAAACTCAGAAAGAGAGAGTGCAACAGGTTCTAAATAATCATGCAGAGGTGTTAACAGACCGACCAGGGCATACAAACCTATTGGAATATGATATGAAACTGATAGACCCCACACCTGTCTGTATGAAACCATATTCGATTCCGTTTGCTAAGGAGAAAGCTTTGAAGGAAGAGATAGACTATCTGTTGAAGGAAGGAATTATTTCGCACAGTGAATCTTCGTATAGTTCCGGTGTTGTACTCTTAAGGAAGCCCTCTGGAGAACATAGACTCTGTATAGATTACAGGAGACTTAATGCTATTACAGAAGGACAGGTGGATCCATTGCCGGATACACATCAGTTGTTTGCCAGACTAAATAAAGCTAAATATTTCTCAAAAGTGGATCTGAGTAAAGGATACTATCAGATTCCAGTAAAGCCTGAGGTTAGACCATACCTAGCTTTTAGTACCTCAGAAGGACACTATGAGTTTAATAGATTGCCATTTGGATTGAAGAATGCGCCTAGTGTCTTCTCTAGAATGATGAGAAAATTATTGGACCCTCTGAATAATCCATATATAACAAATTTTATGGATGATATCCTTATAGCAACAGAAACATTTGAGGAACACATTGACTCTCTGAACATGCTGTTTTATCGACTTAGGGAAGCAAATTTAACAGCCCGACCAACCAAATGTTGCGTTGGATGTAAAGAATTGGAATTTTTGGGACACACAGTTTATCAGGGAAACATGACCCCTGACCCAAAGAATTTAGAGAAACTACAGAAAGCCCCGAGACCACAAACCAAGAAGGACGTGAGATCCTTTGTCTCATTATGTGGTTTCTACCAGAAGTATATCAAAAACTTTAATTCCATATGTGCACCGTTAACTGATTTGACACGTAAAGGACATCCAGATCGCATTACCTGGACACCACAATGTGAAATGGCTTACCAAGAATTGAAGGAAAAGCTCACAAGTAAACCTATTTTGAAATTACCTGACTTAAGTCAAGAATTCATAGTAAGGACGGATGCCAGTAATATTGGGTTAGGTGCAACTCTACTACAGAAATCAGATGCATTGGATGGGGAATTAAGCCCAGTGGCATATGCTAGCAGAAAGTTGAATAAAGCTGAAATCAACTACTCAACTAGCGAAAAAGAATGTCTTGCAGTAATATGGGCAATAAAGAAATTCAATATGTATCTGTATGGGAAGGCATTTAAGTTGCAAACGGACCACAAACCTTTATCGTTTCTAGCACAGGCTAGGCATGAGAACTCTAGGTTACTCCGATGGTCTTTACTTTTGGCTCCATATAATTTTAGCATTGAGTATATAT